>JABCMJ010008937.1:0-24766 GCA_014822125.1 Arbutus unedo | reverse complement strand
TAACCAAATAGAGGTGGCCCTTGAGGACCAAGAGAACACCACTTTCACTTACCAATTTGGCACTTTTGCGTACCATCGCATGCCTTTTGGGCTTTGCAATGCGTTCAGTGCCTTCTCTAGATGTATAACAGGTATATTTAGTGACATGATCGAGAACGTGGTGGAAGTGTTTATGGATGAATTTTTTGTCTCCATCGACTCCTTTTAATCATGTCTTGAAAATCTTGAGTTCATACTTTGTGAGATGTGAGGAGACGAACCTCGTGCTTAATTGGAAAAAATGTCATTTCATGCTTACCCAAGGTATCATTCTCGGTCACATAGATAAGGGATTGAGGTAGACAAGTCCAAAGTAGAACTTATCTCTAAACTACCCACCCTTAAGTGTGTCAAAGATATCCGTTCATTCCTTGAGCATCCCGAGTTCTATAGGTGTTTCATTCAAAATTTCAGCGTCATTTTTCATCCCTTGTGTTAATTACTCTAGAAAGACACACTGTTTGTGTGGACACATGAATGTGAGGAGACTTTCTCAAAACTCAAAGTCGCTCTCATGACTCCTCCCACCATGCAATTTCCTAATTGGAGATTACCATTTGAGCTCATGTGTGATGCTAGCAACTATGCCATTGGCATGGTCCAAGGTCAAGGGATGGGAAAGTGCCTTATGTTATTGGTTATGCAAGCAAGAGTTTGAATGGCACCCAATTGAACTACACCACCACCGAGAAAGAGCTTTTGGCAGTCGTATTCGCGTTTGACAAGTTCCGGTCCTACCTCATAGAATCGCCTATTGTTGTCTACACCGACCATGTCGCTCTTAAGTATTTCATGACCAAGCCCGATGCCAAGGCTTAGCTAATTAGGTGGGTGCTCCTTCTCCAAGAGTTTGATCTTACGATCAAAGATAAGAAGGGGGTATAGAATGTGGTTACAGACCACTTGTCATGCCTCAAATTTGAGGACCATACCACCAATATACTCATTCCCAACTCCTTCCTTGATGAGTAATTCTTGGCCATCTCTAGTTGACTGTGGTATGTTGATATCGTCAATTATTTGGCCACGAGACAAATTTCTCAACATTGGACTCCGCAAGATCAAAGAAAATTCCTAGTGGAGGTGAAAAGATTCGTCTTCGATGATCCTTATTTGTTCAAGTTTTGTCCGGACCAAATTGTATGACAGTGTGTGCCCAACGATGAGCAAAAGACAATCCTTTCAATTTGCCACACCGAAACATGTAGTGGCCATTTCTTCTCCAAGAAAACCACCGCCAAGTTCCTACAATGTGACTTCTATTGGCCAAATCTTTTCAATGACACCTTCGAATATTGCAAATTTTGCGATAGGTGTCAACAATTAGGAGCCCTATCTTGCCGGAATATGATGCCCCCCACCCTCATCCTTGTAGTCGAAATCTTTGTTTGTTGGGGATTGACTTCATGGAACCTTTCTTTAATTCTTGTATGCATTTATTCATGCTTCTCGCCATAGACTATGTGTCCAAGTGGGTGGAGGCAATCCCGACTTGCACTAATGACCATTCAGTTGTTGTGAACTTTCTCAAAGATCATATCTTTGTGAGATTTGGGATGCCTAAGGTCCTCATTAGTGACTAAGGTACACACTTTTGCAATTGTCGCATGGCCGCACTCATGCTCAAATATGGTGTTAACCATAAAGTGTCTACCATATACCACTGCCAAACCAATGGCCTAGCCGAGTTGGTCAATCAAAAAATCAAGCATATTCTTGAGAAAATGGTAAACCCAAATCGTAAAGATTGATCTCTACGACTTATTGATACTTTGTGGGCTTACCGTACCGCTTACAAAATCGTGTTAGACATGTCTCCTTACCACTTGGTACATGGAAAGGCTTGCTACTTGCCGATCGAAATGGGGCACAAGGCATTTTCGAATATTAAATAACTGAACTATTGTATGCCCGAAGCTGGTGCCCCTGCAAACTCCAATTGAATGAACTTGAAGAGATTCGTTGGGATGCTTATGACAATGTCCACATTTACAAGTGTAAAGTCAAGACCTTTCAAGATAAGAACATTGTCCCTAAGACATTCACTCCCAACCAAAAAATTTTGTTGTACAATTCTAAGCTTCACATTTTCCTGGGTAAATTGTGATCTCGGTGGAGTGGCCCGTATATTTTTTCATCCCCCTCACTCTGATTTTTCTAAAAAAAAATATCGCCTATTTTTTCTACTTCTATTATCTTTTATATATCTTTTTTTATAATAATTTTTTTTTTAAAATTTATAAGATTATAGTCAAGATAGATTTGTATAACCACATAGTATTTACTATCATTAATGAGTTGTGCACTGATGGTATCATAACAAGGATGTACATAAAATCAAATTGAGTAAGTTGAGATAATATTTAAACTAACTCAATTTAGGTAGGTTGATATTTTTTTTACCCATTGAAAATTGCTCATCTTTAAAGTCAATGGGTTGATTAACATTTTGTGTGATTTTAACCAACCCGATTAAGTAGTTTATTTTTTAAACTAAAGTCAAAGAAATAATTAGGTTGACAAGGACATTTCTCTTAATGATAGATTTACGAAAGAACATTAATTTATCATCAACTCTTTACGTATATATGTCGTATGTATCATTCATAGTACCAGTAAAAAACGAATACATCAAAGTTAGACAAAAAATTTATTTTTATTCACATGTCCATGTAATTTATTTAATTTATAACTTTATCCACATTTTCTTCCTCAATTAAGCTGATTGTAAATGCAAAATGATATAAAAAAAGAGAGAAAAAAAAGAACAAAAAATTTGAATTATTAATAAATGATATTTTAAATGTATATGTTATCTTTATTTTCTTATGTTTTTACTTTTTAGTTAACATTATTAATTTGAAATATGACGTGACAAGCACGAAAAGTGAATACAAAATTAAGAGGTACACCAAAATTAATTTTAGGGACAATAATTCAAAAGTTTTATGATGCTCTAGAGATATTTTATTGAGAAAATTTGGACATATAGCCGATCCCAATTCCAAACTTAATACTCAGTTTGGTTTGATTTTAAATTTTGATTCTAATAGATTAACATATATTTTCTATGCATGTTTTTCTAACTTTCACATGATTTAGGATTTTGAAAGATTGTTTAATTTAAGTCTTTTTTGGATGATCAATTTAATCCAAATTTTATTTTGGATTTTTTTGGTCCTTATTTAATTTTTGTTTATAATTTTTTCGACAAGAAGTTTTAGAAAAAGTAAAAAAAATATGAATCAAATTTTTTAAAAAATTCAAAAAAGACAAAAATAATTCAAACAAATCTGTCTGTTTTGAATTATTTTTGTCCTTATGAATATTTTTAGCTTTTTTTATTTGAGATAAAAAAATAGAAGTTAAAACAAAATTCAAATGTGCAAAATGTACATATCGTTGACACGGATCTTATGGTATTTTTTTACATTATAACTGATGCTCATTTTTTTTGAGTTATATGCTTTTACTTATTATCATTGATTTTAATATTAATTGATTCTATTTAAGTAATTATTTTAGTCATCGTAAATGTCTATCACTCGTGTATAGTACAGGTTTCATGCGTATCATTTATGTGAAAGGGTAACTTTTACTATTTTGATAAAATAACTTGCATTATAAAATAGAAGACTTGTACCAATAAGACACTATAGGCCTCTTTGTTAATTGGTTTAGGGGCTTGGGATGGAATAAGCAATCTCATGAGTTTGATACCTTGTGTTTGATTTGCAAAAAGCCAAGGGACTAAGAAGGTCATGGAATTCGCAAGCTCCTCACTAGGGTGCATTAGGATTACTAGCACCAACATGATATTACAAAGTCGATTGTTGCTACCGTGGAGAGTTACCCAAAAGCCCTCCATCATTGTCTCTAAGATTGGTGTTTCTTCTTCTCATATGGCGATTGAACTTGAGATTAGGAAACTGACATGAAGAGGGATTTGACCACCTTGTAATGATTGATTCGTTGAAAGGTATTTTTCCAACGGGTTTCAAAGCAGAAGTACTTGCGTTGAATGCAAAAGGCTTCATAGAGCAACAGTCATTCGGTTGCATCGCCCATGGCAGCATCTTGAGAGAGAGAGAGAGAGAGAGAGAGAGAGAGAGATCAGATGGTGAAAATTTGTAGAGAGAGAAACCTTACGCCATTGTTGTTCACTCAATTTGGTTTTTTTAGAAACTGTCTTATGACTTTAACAAAAGCAAATGGCCTAAGACTAATGATGCTTTGAACACTCCCAAAAGAAACAATAATCCCGAACAAATCTTGGACAGCAGTTTGCAGTGATGGGTTTGGCAGTGGAGGCAACAATAGTACCTTCATTTGATCAAAGAAAATAAACAAACAATTGAGGGGTAAATTTGGAAAATGGGTAATTTAATCTCATTTCTCTTTTTGCAAACAAATATCAACTATGTACTATTAATCTTATTCCGAGAATAAACAAATATACAACATTGATTTTAGTAATTTTTTGCATTACGAATCACATTATAATCTCATCAGCTTACGAATCCTAAAGTACGAAGAAAGTTAGCAAACGGATCCTATCAATTGCTTATTTTGAAAAAAATTACTTGCGTTTCGTAACTAAATAACTTGCACAAACAAACTACTATCAGTTACTTCTCTCAATAAAATGACTTGCTCATTACCATTAGAAGATCCGATTCCATTGTCCAATTTTTGGAACTTAAATAGGAAAGTCAGATGCTCACATCTTCGCCTCACCCCTTATTATCCAAACATCTTCATCTTTTGTACTGACAACGTCAAATTTACCGTCCTCTCATCGTCTACTTTGATAATGATATTTTAGTTCCGACAATTACAGTTGGATCAAATAGCAGAAGCGACAAGAACGTTCAATGGCAAAGACCGAATACGTAGCAATTTTTAATTTTATCTTGAGCTTTTCAACTCTACGTGTCACTAAATATATATTTTCATCTAAGTTCATGCGTCGTCAAGTACATATTTTTGTTTAAATACATGCGCCTATACATTGTATGAAGGCCGAGTGCTAGTCATTTAAAGGGAGAGGTATAATAGTCTTGAAAGATAATTATTTTCATGTTTTTAATATTATTGTAGATTTCTCGTAATTGTAATCTTTTGTCTGCATTGATTTCGTATTCTTTCTTCCTCTTTCCACGAAAATGAGATTTTTCCTTAAAAATTCCTCGGACCATTCATCGTGTGAGGAATGACTCTTCTTCATGTTTTTAACACTTCAGAAATCTGTTTCTGTGTCTTTTTGTATCGATCGTTAGTTGCCCATCAGCGCTTGTGATCCCTTCTCTCTTTATACGTGTTTTCTTTCTCTATGGCGATCGCCGCAGCCGCGTCGATTCCCCTTGGTAAAAACCTTATTTTTCTACATTCGGTAATCCCAGTCTCTTTTCGTTGACTGATACTTATATCTATGAGATATACGTTATTCGTGCAAATGATCCTTAGACTTTCTGTTAAATTCTCGTGTTACCAATACCCACTTCGATCTCTACGGGTCTGACAGAACCCATTTGGGCTTTTTCTGGCAAAATTTCCATTATATTAGCAGCAGAGGAAGTGGGTTCATCAAGTGTATTTACCAGCTTAATGTTTTTTGCCACTTGTATTACACAGGTTTGAGAAAGACCATTGTTTCCAATTCTCCGATTAATCTGGTTGAGACTGTGTAGTTCTTTTATCACTCCTGTCATTGATTGTGTTTGTCTTTTGTTGCTGTGAATATTTGTTTGATATTAATAGTTTTTTTCTTCTTGGTTTAATACGTTTGTTTCTGGGTCTGGGAGTACGTAGTATGAGTTTTTATCTCATTAACCTGAAAACCGCAGAATGCAGAAGGTTACACTAATTACTTATGTATACGTGCTTGACTTTTTTTCCCTTTAATTAATCAGGAAATTGTTGTCTCTCCATTGAATTTGATTTGGATATCAATCAGTACTTGCTAGTTGTTTTAGCAGGAAACTTTGACGAATCAGTTGTTTGCTGGGAAACATAAGTGAACACATAATTTAAGAATGCAGGATTTTACATTTACTGTTGTTGGGTAGCTGGGGAATAGAAACCTTCGTCATAAGATGATCATTTTGTTAAAGGTGAGTTCTTTTTGTCTGTTCTTGGAAACCAAAGCAAGATAGGTTATATGATCTCAAATTTGAGTTTGGTCTCTAGAAATCCGATAGGTACAAGGTTTGTGCCTAGAGGAGGGTGAATAAGTCAAACAAGAAGTTAATGTCCAATTCCAATCAATCCAATGGCATCGACATAAAGTTCTTAATAAAAAAGTCAAAATGGAAGAGAATAATATATGTGGAAAACCATGTAAAAAACAATCTCCTGCTGGGAAATTGTAAGCACCTTGTTGGCTTAAAAAATCACATCTCAGTGACGACATTCTTCTTTTGGGTTTTCAATAAGGTAGTAACATCATTACATTAGTGATGAAGCTCGAACCCAAGACCTGTGCCTTCGATAACTTCTCCTTACCACTAGATTAGGTGTTGGCTTCACAACGTAGAGAAGATTTTTTATAACAGTTGATCAAGTCAGGGATCTTCTATGATGTTGTCAAAGCTGTTTCCAGTTACTTCCAATCATGTAATCTTGAATTCCAAATACCAATGAGCCTGTTAAGCACTATTTTCAGTGGGACTCAAGGAGATGGTGAGCACGCTAGGGCACCCTTTTAGCAACCTTCAAACACCCTTCAAATGGGGTTCTTTGATTGTGACAGTCTAGTTTTATAGCCAATAAATACCTTATACAGAGCACACGGAAATGCACCAAGCCTAATTCGTCTTTAATCATGGAAAAAGATTCATTGACTAATGGAATAAACTCTATATGTAAAAAGTACATAAAGCACACGAAAGTGGGATATAACCTTAAATGGTTTGCCATTATCTACTCTTTGGAGCAAACCAACCTTGCTGTGAAAATTGTGGTCATATCTTGTAGCATTTGGTTTTCTATCTGTCAATTGTGTGTCAACTTCTTGGCATTCTCCTTTTTATATAATTTGATTATCACATTTTCATATATGTTTTGGCCACCTCTCTTTTCTGGTTTGTATTAGCCCCTTCATTGGTATTTTTCCCCCACATTCGTTCCTCCTTTTGTCATAGTACCTTTATGGTTGTTTTCTGTTTCACGTCCCTCCCACTGTCATCTCTGCCGTGCAGATGGGGTTGCTTGCTCTACATCATATGTGGTCACTAGCAGTTGGATTAAATCTCCTCCTGAGAGTCATAGTTCTTCTGATCAATCTGGCATAAGGTCCGTTGAAGTTTCGAATTTGAGATATTTCAGTTTTAAGACGGGAAATTGCCGACATTTTATTTCTTGTGAGGTTGAATTTGATATTTTCTTGCTTTCTTAACGAATATTCTACCTTAGCAGTGAGTTAGCACTTCTTTTTTTAACTTGGATTGGCAAGAAGGTAAAATTGTTTATGCTATTGCTTCCAGTCCAGTTAAATGTATGGAGATCTTCGAATTCACTTCAGTGAAGATGATCTTACCTTGCTTGACACCCAATTGTTAGAAATAAAACAGTCTTGCCTTTGCATCCATATTTGGTGTTCATTCTTCTCCACCTGCGTTCCCTACTAAGGCTACCCTAGCAGCATCTCACTTCAGAAGGAAGACTTTGGGAATGTCTTTTTTTTAGTTATCAACATCTGATGCTTTTGACTTCTGCAGTTCTAAATGTGGCAATGTGAGTGAGTTGGAGAATCTTATTAGTATAAACATCTCTTTTACGCAAAATTTTCCTCATCTTTTCTCCTTTATCTATTTGATGGTTGTGGTGATAATAGGAAATGTCAATTGTAACTAGTAATCTCAGTCAAAATGCAAGTTGTGAGGCCAGGAATCATGGTTGATTTATGTTTTATGGCTTTGATGCCATGCAACAATTTCAGTCTTCAAATGTTTTTGTACATTTAACAGTGTTACACTCCTAAATGGTAATTATGTAGCTGACTGTACCTAGTTCCAGATGCAGAAGTCTATTTGTTGAAGCTAAACGACTACATTGGTTGCACTTGGGACGCAAAATCTGCCCATCAAAAGTTGCGGTTGCAGCGGATTATTCAGATTCAGCTCCCGATTCATCTAATCATGCGCATAATCATGGCTATCATCCTCTTGAAGAACTGAAAGTGAGCAAAAGAGTCCGCGAAACTAAGCTCAACCCAGCTGAAATAGCAAGGACTACAATTGAGGTGCCTTATTTTCTCTGTCAAAATCTCTTGGTAATAGGGTTGAGTGGGCTGCCTTACCATGAAATTCTTTGTTGCAAAATGGTACAAAACTTAGGGATGATTGTTGTACTTGGTATTGTTTAGTAACAATATTAACCTATAGAATATATGGAACGCATGGTTCTGATTTTTTTTTCCATTCCTTTGTTTTTTGTTTAGGCTAATAGCAGTGCACTGTTGATATTCCCTTCTGTAGTACACTGTGAACCACATGAATACATCTCATGGGCTGAATTTCAATATGTTATTGATGAGTATGGAGGTGAGGTTTCCTCTTTTCTGTCGTATCGATTTTGGTATGTGCTTATGAACCTGGATTGTTTCCTGATTATTTTCCTCTTTCCTGCAGATATATTTTTTGAAATTTGTGATGATGAAAACATCTTGCAAGAACGTGGAGCTAGTAACCCCGTGGTGAGGACTTGTATGCCCTTTTGATTTTGTTTCCATTTCTATAAGAAACCATGGTAGCTAAAATCCACGGGTGTTGGACGTGAACGAATACGTAGGAAAAGAAACTAGATGCCACACTTTGTAGAAGGTTAATATGTTGTGTCTATTATATGGAATGTATGTGAACTTTAACGTGATAGAGTCATAGAATGTTCAGAGTATGTTTGTTGATCCCTTGAATTGCACCTTTTCTTTTTTGTTTAGGAAGCTGCATAGTAATGTATTGATTTGTCATATGATATCCTTCAGAATGTTTTAGTAGGTATTGATATATCAACGTATGAGAAGCGAAGGGTAGCTGCTGCTGAGTATAATATTTTGGACCCTGCTGCAAGTGATGGCACACGCGTGAATGATGACTATGAGGTTGGAACCATTTGCCCTTGACTAATGTGCTATAGTTTTTAGCTTCTTCGTATGTTGAATTTCTTCTTACATTAGTTGCTGCATTTTTGGTTCAAAATAGGTTGAGGATACTGAGATGTTTGATGTCCCAGTTGACTGGGGGAAGCCAACATATACTGCTGGTGCGGTCCATCCAATATATTTTTCCAAGTGCTTGACAAAGGTGATTACGACTCAGCTTTTCTTAACTTGTTTATTGTCATTATTCTCATCCTTTGCTATTGGAGATCTCTAAACTCATTTAAAAGATAGAAAATCTGAGCTTCTTTCTCTCATACTCATCCTTTGTCACATGCAACTCCTCACAAAGTGATATTAAATTCTTGGAGTGACAGATTATAATCATGGTGCTATGTAGATAAGTTTTTCATAATGGTATGTGAGTGAGATGTGAAAAAGAATAATGGAGTAACGGTAAATGAGTACATCATTTTGAAGATCATTGAGAAGTTGGTGTCAAGGTGAGAACTAGATAAATATGTTACCAAAGAAAAGAAACGATGGAACAAATTCTGAATAGCTATTCAACATGGGTAATGAGTACACAGATTTTAAACAGCAAGTGTATCTGTTCTACTTTTAAGTTTCCACCAAAGTGACGTTGGTGATGAACCTGTGATTCTGTCCCATTTTATCCCATTCAGAAATTGTTAATTGAGAATCCAATTATGTTTTTGACATTGATTGGAGAGCTATAGTTGGCAGCAGTGGAGACTGATTCTTCTCCCACTTGGCTGATGAGTTATCTGGGGAAGCTACAAACCTGAGTAATATATTCCAACTTACTTATTATGGTTCTCTTGAGATTCAACGTTTCCATTGTGAAGCCTTATTTTAATCTTTCTTTTCTGAGTAGCAGGTCCTGCAAAATTCTTGTAATTTCATATTTCAATTTCGTATCAAGTACAGAGTCATTGTAATTATGTATTGCAATGCATGACAGTGTGCTTGGTTGCAGGCTGTTAATATAGACTACACTAACAAGATGGACTATCCGTCAAATGGAGTTTCCATTCTGGGTTGCCTTAGGCCTGCCTTTGTAGATGAAGAATTATACTTAAGGAGACTCTTCAACATTGAAGATGGCGATAGCTACAACTCTGATAGTGATGGCTACAGCTCAGATTGGAAAGGTATTTGGATTTTGGGATGCTTCAAATCTTGAAACTACATCATAGTAAAATCATCCCTTTTTCCCCGGTTAAACCAGGAGCTTATTTCTTACCCAATTAACTCACAGGAATTTTCTGCGGATCATCAAATTAAGTGGATTGCACCACAAAAAAACAAAAAACAGACTTGGTTGGATTCTAGGTCAAAACATGCATAACAAATTGGAATCTTTCTTTCTAGGAGTCCCCCGATATGCATATTATGCTTTTCTCCAGGATATATGCTCTGTTTTCTCCTATCTGGGACCTTTCTCCCTTGAGGAATCAAATGGCTATTTATTTTCCGCCAGTGTATTGTTTGCTTTCAATTACTACCTAACCCTTGCTCTTCAGAGCTGTGTTCGATGCAGTTTCAGCCTTCACTGTCATGGTCACTCTTAAGATATGTTCAATCTTATCATTATTGTTTTCTTATTCAACATTTGTAAGAAGTCCCTTAATTTAAAAAAAAAAAAAAAATTCCATTATTTTGGGTGATTTGAGTTTTGAACCCCAACAGTGAACTGTGTGCTGTTCTAAACAAGAGGCTGATAAGCTGTCTCTTGGTTTGTCCTCTTTAATTTTGTAGGGACTTGTGTTCCAAAACTCTTGGTGATAAACGTCCACAGGATACTTCCCTATTGCTAACTGAATGCTCTACTTTTTTCCATCCATGGAACTAAGAATTTGCTTGTGCAATTTCTTTGGCTTAGTTGCATTAATTTATCGTATTTTGAAACCACTCAATTTATATCACTTGTCTAAATGTTGTCTTTGTTAATTTTATCTTTAGATGATAAAGATTGGGACTTTATACCCGAAGGTGGTGGGAAACGCTCAAGCTCCACTCTTTATAGGTTGGAGATGATAAGAATAGAGCTGTTCTCCATGTACGGTTTTCAGGCATGTATACTGAACTTAGCATCTTCATTTATGAACAGCGCAATGAAATCGTTATACAGGGGAGTTTTTCTGGATGAGATTTATAATCTATCACGTGCACTTTGGAAACAGTATAACAGTTATTCTACTGCAGGCAATTATTATCATACAATTGTTAGCCATCTTGCTTTCATTCTATGTAAAAGAAAAACAGATGTTTGTGAACATGTTCATTACCTGACTTGTCTTGTCTTGTATCTTTGAAGTGATGTCGAACCCCGGTGAAAGCAAAACAGTAATGTTTGTAGTCTGACGTATTGCATAACCAAGATGTGACACTTTGTAGCAGATCTGTTAGTCTCGTACTGATCTAAACAATGGGAAAGTTATTTTGCATAAGAATACTCTTGTTTGTATCTTGAAATGTCTACTAGGGCATTGAACTCTTCTTTATGAGATTCACCTTCGATAGCATATAGTTATACTATCTTGCATAATCTACAGTCAGCAATTGGTTTGCATGATTTCCAAGAGGCTGAGGCTGATGTACTTGTGCACTCCACGGCAGCAATTGTAGAGCGCTTCAGTGAGAAGGGGACGAGTTTCTATTTTGCTCTTAAAGCTCTTTGCAAAAAGAAGGGGCTCCACATTGAGGTAACAATATTTTGATGGTGTTCAATTGTAAGTTTAATTTTATTCATGTTTCTATACAAAATGTTCCACACTTTCACAAAAGGAGGACAAGGAGTCAACCTTTTACAAAACAGAAGAAAGAATACAAGGCTTAATGAGGAAGGGCCAAATCTCATCTCCAAAAGCAATAATAAACAAGATCTACTTACCAAGAAGAATAGATATATGAAAGCTGTGGGGCTGTCTAGATCATCAATGTAATAAAGTTGGTTTATCAACCTTGTGAAAATCTGAGTTGATGTGCATGATCTGAGCTGGACTAATTGGGATGAAATTTCTTTTGTTCGATTTATCTTTCCTTGAAGTGGACTTTGGTCACAATTGTTGAACAGTGAGACAGATTTACTGCATATGAAGACAAATCGATGTTGCATGAGTCCTTGAGCTCATTCTGCCGTCATTCATCCATTTGTGTTCTGGAAGCTTGTAACTCTTCCCTCAATAATATTCAGACAAATCTTTTCTTGGACAGATTCGGATTGTCGTAAGAGCATCTCCAACCCAATTCCCTCTGATACTCTATTTTAAAGGATCAAAATAAGTTTTTTTTATGCCACATGTAGGTGCAGAGGACTACATTATTCATATCAATTCTAGCCACATTACTCTATCTACATCTGTAAGACTGTATCTTCCAAACTCCTCACTCATTTCTATGTAGAGCTCAAGCAATTCGTGCTTTCCATCCAAAATTCAGAATATTAGTTTTCTGACTTTTATTATATATTCAGTGTTGGTCTCTTTTGAAGGCGATTGTGAATATATTACCAAAACTACCAATCTGTTGAAAAGTAGATTTCCAAATTAAAAGTTTTATCAAGTTGATGAAGAAAATTTTCGTCCTCCAAAAATATAGGTGATCTCTATTTTTCCTTCATTTATATTTGGAGGACCAAAGGCCATCTTTTCAAATGGAGAACAGTTTTAGACAACAGGTTGGTGGAGATCGTACTCTAAAATAGCTGATGTAGTTTTTTGGAACAGAAAAGCGAAAAGATGAGTGGTTATTGAGATGCATATCCAATGTTTGGGTTGTTCCTTTTTTGTCTGAGGGGATGTTCGAATTGTATCTTATTACATGTATTTTGTGTGTGTGCAGAAGTTTTTGTATTATTTTGCAGTTTTGGTTTAGGATCTTATTCAATCACCTTCCTGTAGGAAGCAAATTTGATTGGAGTAGACAGCCTTGGGATTGATGTTAGAGTTTTCTCTGGCTTAGAAGTACAAACACATCGGTTTCCCTTCAAAGTTCAGGTATCTTGGAAAGTTTGTAAGAACGCATTCTACACTTCAGGCCTCAAACTATCTGATTGTCATTTGTCTTTTCCAGATGTGACTATTTGGATTATGTTTCCAAGCAATACAGAGTTACAGATGTATCTTAAGATAGTATCTAGACTCCAACATTATTTTATAGGAAGAACCAAACAGGCTTATTGGATCCTGGAACACGCCTGCACCCAATACTCATACCTTAGATGTGCATCTCTCTCTCTCTCTCTCTCTCTCTCTCTCTTTCTCGTTTATATGTGAACATAGCTATTTTCTAAGTTTTCTTTTGACGATTCAAATTTTAATACTGGTCGGTCATTCATCCCCCTAATATTAACTTGTGCACTGTTGCACACTTATTCGGGTTGCTTTTATTATTATCATTGTTCCAACCTTGTCTTTGTTTTTCTTTTTTTTTTGCACTTTTGTTTACGTACCTCCTTTTTTTTCCGAGGCACGACAAAGTTCAGGTTTGACTGCGTCAGTGTTATCATACCCCTAATCTGGTTGCTTAATACTGATTCTTGAGCCAGTAAATTTATTTGTTTTTCTACCTACTATGCTGTCTATTTCTCCAATAGTATTTGTTTGGAGCGGTATGGTACTTTTGTCCATATGTATGTGTACATATGTATAAGCCAATACCCAGTTGACAACCTTCATAAATTTTGATAAAAACCACAAAATATGATGCAATTTTTGTCAGCTGCATAATCCTCATGCTATCCAAGACAATGAAATCACACTCGTTTCCACTTTTGTTTCACCTTCTCTTCCACATGACAGATATGTATGTTCTGTATTTATTAGGCTCCCAGTAATGGTATGATGAATCTTCTGATGCAGATTTAGTGGTACTTCATACGAGCATGCTTTTCCAGAATTGATGAATAAGTTGCTCTTTCTATTTTTTCGTCTATGATCAAGGGATGGCTATACTTTTCAAATACTTGTTTTGTTGACGTGTTCTGTGACACTTGCTTTTGGCATTTTTGTGAAAATTGTCACTTTTGTACTAAACAGATGTTTTGAAATTCACAGAAACCATTAAAGTATAGAATTGTTCCAATTGCATATTGAAATAGATGAATGGATTTCTTTTGTTTGTTACTCAAATAGGTGATGACACTTGAGATGCACTTCCCTTTATACACATAGTACACAGTCAGATGGGATATACAGCATTTCTGGTAGATTTCAGCTTGTACATGGTGCAAGCTAAAACCTAATAAATTTTGTATCCAAATGCAGACAAATTTAAAAGAGGGATATGAGTTAATGGATGAGAACCCTGCTGATATACTTTCTACATATCTGCAGGCAAAATCCGAAGCTGCTGCTGAAAAACAGATCCATCAACTGTTGTTTCCACGGGCTCGCCGCAAAAAATTTGGAACTCATGGACTTCATTGTGATGGAATTAGGGAAAAAATTCCATTTTAAATCAGCTGTTTCCTCTTCTTCTTCTTCTTCTTCTTCTTCTTCCTTTGGAATTAAGAGCATGAAAACAAGTGTTACCTTATGTTAACAGTAGTTTTCCCATGAATTTAACATTCCATTTTTCTACTTTTTTTGTTTCTGCTTTCATTGTTCTTCTTTTGAACTTTTTTCTTATAGTTTTTACTAGTGATCATGTACATAAGAATAAAAATTTATTTCTGTTTCCGGAAAAAGTAAAACGTGAAAGATGTGTTATTGGTTCTGCCATTGTAGTGGATGAGATGGATATAACTATTTCTGCTGGATACACACCAGAGTTTTTGATTCATGACTATGTGAATACAGATGGAAAGGAGTCAATTCACATTTTTCGTCCCCGTAAGGATGGAAAACCTGACTCGTAACTGTGCACAATTGTCAAACCAAACGTTGCACTGAATATCAATCTGCACCCATTTTTTAATGGATTGTGTTGACTGAGTTAATCTAAAGAATTCGGTTTGTAGAAGCAGTATATATATGCCTTCGATGCTTTGTTCAGTATATATATGCCTTCGATGCTTTGTTCATAACTTCTAATATGTAAGCCGTGCTTTGGGGCTGCTA
The DNA here is from genome assembly GCA_014822125.1 of Arbutus unedo. Taxonomy (NCBI): domain Eukaryota; kingdom Viridiplantae; phylum Streptophyta; class Magnoliopsida; order Ericales; family Ericaceae; genus Arbutus; species Arbutus unedo. The sequence goes on along the minus strand of JABCMJ010008937.1, from coordinate 9,544 downwards.
GAAGTTGCAACATCAATGCCGTGCTTTGGGGCTGCTAGAAGTTGCAACATCAATGCCTTTCTGAGCAGAAATTGTTTAGCCAACAGAATTGGTATTGTCGTTGGGGCTCGAGGAACGTTTTGTTCTACAATTGTGTAGCAAATCCTTATCTTTTACTGAAGTCAATCACGTGCTTTTGCCAGAAACCTAACTCATCCTCTGATCTTTAGCGTCAGTTGCTGCTGTCATGTACCTCCAATTAGCGAACCCTGGGTCTACTTTTGTTTGCCAATCACATCCGTACTCGTGTGATGAGATTAGGGATGCAAGAAGGACAGGTCAGTTTGGTTCGAATTTTGTTACTCCCCCATCACTAAATTTGAGGTGTTTACTTGTTCTTGAAACCCGAACTGATGTCTATAAGGTTTTTGTGTGTACCATAACCGAATTAGGCAGGGTTCAATTTTTTTCTTTGCTGAAACAAGGTGTTTTAACTCAAACTTGCAATAAACATTCAGAATACTTAAAAAGAAATTATAAAATCGCATCGTCAGCAACATCAATCCTTGGTTCAAAGTTTTCACTTTTGGGAGTTGTTGAGATTCTTGAGGAATTGAGAAGAAGGACAAAGGAGGAGAGGAGAAGAGAGGAGAGTTGGCCTCTACTTCTTCGATTTAGTGCTTTTTGAAATGAGGAGTGCTAATTGCACAACTGGCACTTTCAATTTAGGGAAGTATGATGCCAGTTTGACAGAGTATGTGAAAAACCAACATCTAGAGAGTGAGACTAATCGCACAACTGGCACTTTGGTCAAGCGACCGTGCCTTAACCAAATATTGGTTTCATGGTTATGCCATTGAATGAGTGACCGCGCCATCAACAATTACCGATCATGCAGCCATGGATTCTAAGAATCGTTCACATGTTCATACCACAACATTCTAGAAAACTAAAAAGTGCGAAATAGAAAGAAAAAGAGGGTTAAAGATGCGATCCGGATGGTTACGGAGCCATCCCACCTCGGATCTCTCAGCTAGGCTTTAGGTTTGAATGTCCCTTAAGCTTTTATGATGCGTTTGTTAGTAGTCAAAGAATGATTCATTGTTTATCACCCCATAGATGTTATCCTGCTTGTCGTATTCAGGGTTTGTTTACTTTTTTTGGAGCTAAAATCCCAAAAACTGAGTGGTCAAACAAAGTCAAGTCCACTATCGTCCAGTGTCTAGAGAATTTCCACAATTAGCTCCTCTCGATAATGAAGGCAGCCAGTTCGACGAACTTGCCAACTAGTACTATGGTTGCTCGAGATTCCAATTGGGCTATTCAATCTTCCCCATTGATCATGGTGGGCAAGCGAAACAAGCGAAGGAACTTTTGGTTGTCTTTGTATTCCTTCCTTTCGAAGTCTTGTTAGAAGACATCCTCAAACAAACTTGCTGTGGGCTTGTCATGTCATTTCCTGCTCTAATATCAAGCAAACGGTGTACTATGAAATTCAGACCTTCACCACCCATTTGCCCAATCTTCTAAACTGGTTGAACTTGCATCAACAACATGATCCTTTTGATAAGGTATGGGAGGATTACCACAATATGAAGGGCAAACTGGAACATCTTCACTTTATGCTTACAAAGCTTGAAGAGATGATGTTAGAAGTGCCTATAGATGTTTCAAATGCTCTTCAAAAGAGATATAACTATTTATCTAAAAGTTTCCAACTAAAGAAGAAAAGTGCAAATGCAAGGCCAGAGAAATGGTCCTAGCTTTCAACCTTGAGCCAACAAAGAGAAAGAAATCTAAATTTTGCTTGGAAGAAATTTCATCTCCTAGTTATTTGGACTTTTCCTCCCTACTTTAAAGTGATTCCACGTCATCAATGGAAAATTTTATTGAACTAGGATGTTAGTCCAAGCTTTGCTTGTAATTTTCATAGCTTTCTTTTCGTTCATGTTTCTTCTCTTTCTTTCTTTTTTTCCTTTGGGTCACATAGTTTCCTTTCCCCTGCTGTAAATGTGTTTTGTCCACTACCTATATTTCAAATTGAACTATATATGTGTACTAGATCTTTTCTTATTTGGCATGCAAATTGAAGCACTCATTACTGGAATTAAGCTGGCACAATTAGGTTTCATCGTGAGAAACCTAACCCAAGTCTTTTTAGAATGGCTTATGTTGTCGAATTCTGTTTATAACCAACGACATCCACGTAATACTGACTCATTGGTGATTTTAATGTGCTCTACCCACTTACCACTTTCATTGGTGTCTTTAAGTAGCACGTAAAAAGAGCAAGCACTTCACGCACTCTCTTTGCTCATACTTTCTAGAAAATGGCAAGTAATAGTATCATCGTGTTCATTGTGCCCCAGTTTGAATACCTCCTGGATCAACTCAACAAGCTCTCAATCGTTGCAGGGGATCAAGCTAGAGAGGAGTTCCAGTTAATCCTGGACATGGAGATCCGTCCCATCCTTGACGATCTCTCAGACATTGTGGTTTATATTTAATCGTGAACTATAAGGTCAGGCTTTCCTACTTGAAGCCCAGTGAACTTCCCTTCTTTAGATGCACGTTTTGATGATGGATCAAACAGTTTTAGTTCTTAGCAAATACTTAAGCATGTAGCTCAATTTGACCTACTAATGCCAATTAGCTAAATTTTGCTTTTGCTTCACTTTTCCACATGTAACGGCAATGTCAATCTTTTGAACAAATAGTATGGAATAGACAAGTCACCTTTCAAATGTTTTCTGAATGTTTTTTTTTTTTTTGCTTTTGGTTTCCTTTGAACCAACTTGAACAGTATAATATTGGTTGTCTTTTCGAAACAAATCTTCAACCAATCAAGGATTGTTGAGCCGATTATGGGGATAGTGTCGTGTTGCCATATCTCCCATTTGTAGGCTTTTCCCTTTTTTTCCTCCCTTTTCAGTAGTCATGGGAGGCATGATCACGCCGTAACAAACAAATTAGTAGTTCCCTAATAAGTAGGCATCCTTTCAGTCCCTTCACACCACATTTTGAGAACACATGGCAAGTTCATTTGTTTCTTCATTTTCAAAGAGGTTTGGTGGCTATTTATCCATCACCTCTCTTCATTTTCCTCACGCAATTCTTCCTTCTTTCAGAAAATGGTTAGCCCTTCTCAGTCTTGTTCGTTTTTTTCTTCTCCCCATCACTACTAGAAATCACGCATTCTGTGACCACTTTTCACATGACCAAATACATTTTGGTCATCGAAAAGTACACAATTTGTGACTAAAATTTTTTTAGTCACCAAATATGGAACAATTAGCGATCAAACTTTTCTTAATCACTAATGACAGGTTTTTTAGTGACTAAAATTGTTTTTGGTCACTAAAGAATATGAAAATAGTGTTCGTGACTAGTATTTGGCCACTGAAAGTATACTTTCGGAGACTAATTACTTTTGGTCCCCAAAGATATGTTAAAAGTGTGTCAATGTATTTGAAGGAAATTTTGAGCAAGGTTCAATACATTTAGTGACCACTTGCTTAGTCACAAAAAAATAATTCATGCTAGAAACTACACTTTTGGTAACCAGTTTCTATGACCAACCATTTTTTGGTCACGAAAAACAACACATTGCTGACCAAATTTTATTTACTCACCAAATACAAGACATTTAGTGACTAAAAATTTTGTTGGTCACTGAAAGTTTAGCACCTCAAGATGCATTAAATGTGATCCAAGCACGTGGTATCTGATATCTGAAGATCTCTATTTTTGGTGACCCTAAATGACTCAGCGAAACATGAAATACTAACAGTTCAAATTGATCGCTATCAAAATTGAGTCGGTAAGGAGTTTTAAAATCTTTACATTCAACCTAGTTTTTTACAGGCTAAATATTGTGCTATAATTGAATATATAGTAGCCACGTGATCACGAAACAATCATGATGATTGAGTCCGTTGATTTTATTGTTTTTATTAATTAAATCATAATTATTAAAATTTTGCTCGATTGGCTTTAGAAAACTTATGGATCGGGACACAATTTTAAAAAAAAAATTACTTTTTCTATCATTTCAAGTATGTAACAATACCTAACTAACTTTATTCTTGGTATGAATAATGTACTCCCTTATACGTAGAAATTAGACAATGTAGATCGCCAAAACAAAACTTAGGTAGTGATCGGGTGGTGCACTATAAGCCCTTAATACCTCAAAATGCATTAAATGTGATCCGATCACGATGTATTCGCTATCCGATGATCTCCATTTTTGGTGACAGTAAAAGAATTAGCGAGACGTGAAATCTTAACGGTTCAGATTGATCATTATCAAGATTGAGTTGGTAATGACTTTTAAAATATATACGTTGAATGTTATTGATAAAAAACTAAGTCTTCCGTTGTAATTGAATGTACAATAGGCACACGACTTTGATAGAATCATGACGATCAAGGCCGTTGATCTTGTAGTGCTTATTAATTCAATCATTAGTGAATTTTTTACTTGATCGGGTGTAGAAAACTTGTGGATCGAGACACAATTTCATAAATAAAATGAGTTTTTTCTATTATTTCAAGTGTGTAGTGATACCCAAATAACTTTATTCTTGGTACAAATGATGTACTCCATCCATAATGCGTAGAAGATAGATGATTTGGATCGCTAAATAAAAACTTAGGTGGGGCTCGAGTGGTGGACTACAAGCTTTATTGCCTTGGAATATGTTAAATGCGATCCGATCACGCGGTATCCAATATTTGATGATCTTCATTTTTTGGTGACGCTGAATGAATCAACGAGAAGTCAAAACCTAATGGTTCTGATTGACAATTATATAAATTGGCATGATATTGACCTTTACAATTTATATGTTCAACCTAGTTCTTTATACACTAATTTTTGTGCTATAGTTGAATATATACAGTAGCCACACCATCACGACACAATCATGATGAACAAGATTGTTGATTTATTTGTGCTTATTAATTAAATATTATTATCAAAATTTGACTTGATCGAATAGTTATAAAAAAATATGCACGATCCCGTGATACCCAAACAGAAGCGAATCATTATTATTTGATGATAAATTTATTATAAAGAATCAAATAGCTATAAAAAAATATACACAGTCTCGATGGACTACAACATATGGATTGCACCATTTGGTATTAGAGCCCTAAGCTCATATCCTAGCCTTTCATCTTGCCGGAGGTCGAAACGACCAAATCTACACTCACCAAAGCTCGAAATGAACAAAACTACACTCGCCGCAGCTTGAAATGACCAAATCGACCCTTGAACAGGCCTAACAATCCTCGAATCACCATCCCAACCTTCGAAATGACCAGATCTACGCTCGGTTGTGATTTCCGAGCGTGACCCAACCCTTGTCGAAGCCTTCGGAGGTCGTGGTAGCCTTGTTGTGACTTTTCAAAAGTGCTCAAATAGTGTTTTTGAACTCTGAATCATAACAATTGAAGCTCAAACAGTGTTTTTGTGCTTGACCAAGAGATCTCACCCCTTTATAGTGCCGATACAGGTTAATTTCACTTAGATTTTCTACAATTAGCCTCAGTCGTTGCGATTTTATGTTGATTTGTACAATTTGTTGTTGGTTGTTGTGGATTTGTCGTTAATTGGAGGTGATTACTTGTGAATTGTTGAAGTTTAGGATCCCAGTTGTCTGGGTATTTCTTATTTGGCGTTGAATTGATTGCTGGAGTTGACTTTGGTGTTGTGATGGCTCATAAAGGTAGTAGAGGTAGAAGAGGAGGTAGATGTAGAGAATTCGTGATGAATAATGGTGAAGAACCTAAGTTTGGCAACCAAAACAATGAAGTAAATGAGTTGAGACAATAAGTTGCTACCCTAATGGCGATGGTGCAAAGCATGGAAGTGTTGTGTGTAGATAGTGGAGAATACGAGGAGTCACACGGTCATTTTGAGAACCCACCTGGTGAATCGAATTGGCGTAGGCCACCTCCCACTCACATTCTTACAAGTGGGAGAACAACTTTAAGATTGAGTTTTCCGAGTTCAATGGAAGCCTTAACCCAGACGAGTTTGTTGATTGGTTGAATACCGTTGAAAAGGTGTTTTGATTATAGTGAATTCTCAGCGGAGAATAAGATGAAGTAGGTAGCTATCCGCCTCAAAAGAAGGGCTTTCTCTTGGTGAGAGCAATTGCAATCGAAGTAGGAAAGGGAAAGATTAGATAATAAGAGAAAATGAAGAAGAAGCTCAAGGAACAATTATTGTCGTTCAACTACACGCAAAATTTCTACAAAAACTTGCACAATCTCAAACAAAATAAAAGTGTTGATGAGTATATGGAGGTCTTCCATCATCTTATTGCTAGAGTTGAATTGAATGAGAGTGAAGATCAATTGGTTGTGAGGTACATTGGTGGGTTGGACCCCACAATTCAAGGTGTCCTTGACCTACAAAATGTGTGGACGGTTTTAGAAGCTTACAATAGGACCTTGGTGACCAAAAGGCAAGCAAAGAAGAAGTTCTTGAGATCCCGGCAACCATATCAAGGGGGCTTCAAATCCCGGCAGCGCTTCTACTCCTATTCTAAGGGTGGTTACTCCTCTAGTGGTGGCCAAGGTGCTTCTCTCGGGGTTAGTCAACAAAACCAGGTGGATAAAGTTTCAATTCCTTCTCAAACTTAGCCACAATCCGGTGCTTCAGAAAATATAAATCAAACTCAAGGTAGGGGGATTCAAGTATTTTAAGTGTAGGGAGTCGGGTCACAAATCTTCGGATTGTCGGAAGTCTTCCGGAGGTCGCAACAAGTCACTTTTCATTGAGGAAGTAGTGGAACAAGGTTGTAAAGATGATATTCCCATTTATGATGAGGCCTTATGTGAAGAAGTTAGGGGTTATGGTGAACAAAAAGAAAGATTTTCTTTGATGATCAAAAAGACTTTACTCAATCCTAAGTAAGAAAGTGAAGTAAATTGGTTGCAAACCAATATATTTCATACCACTTGTAACTGTTAGAGATCGATTCCCGAGACCCAGTGATGAACGTGCACAAATTATACAACAATAAAATTTTAAAACCCTACAAGACAAAACTAGGGTTCATACTTTCAAAATCTTTTTGGTTTGATCTCGAAAACTTTCACAGTTTGATTAGATTGTAGTATGAGCACGCCTGGAATGATCTTGCTCGACTGATCTCACGATCTTCTACCGTGATCCTATTGCACCTTAATCACGAACCTAGTGTGGGCTCTAAAACGTGATTTTCTTACCTTCACATAACATCTCTCACTATTTTGAGTATTAAGTTATATTCTAACCTAAAAGACGTAACGGTGTATTTATAGGCAACGATAGGGACCCCATGGAGAAACATGGGTCGGGCTTCCTATACAATTTGGAATCCTAATTCAAACCGAATTAATTCTAAATTATATAAATTACAATTCATACTACTACAGAATTATAATTGCATTCTCTTCCCATATCTCAAAATTATATTTCGACCTCAGTGTTATTAAATGCTCATTTATCTCCCCATGTTAAAATTACAGATATCCGTTGATTAAAATAAATTACTAATAATTTATTTAATTAACATCTATAAAATTTCTTGAGACCTTCTACTAACTTATTTGTTATGTCGGATATTAATATCCGCCTACAGGGTTTGACATAATCAAAATTTATAAGTTTTCTCAAGAGAATATCATCAATCCCTATAAATGGATGTGAATTTTATTAGTAATTAATAGTTATAAACTTAATATTGTGATATGAATTCCATTGATAATTAACTGTTATCATACATTTAATAGTGTGACCCAACTCATCAAGACTATTGGCCCATAAAACCTCACTTTATAGTGAATCAAAACCAACAACATTAAGCGTACATGTTCATTAATTATCTTTGGGTTAAGAGCACAAGCATTCATAATAACCATGAGGTGCGAATTGTATTATATAGTCAGTATAAATATAATTACCTCAAAATGGTCCTACTCAATACACACAAAGTGTACTAACATAGTGAGTCGAAACTATACCATTTTTTATAATCAAAACAGATCTACTGAAACACTATGTTATAATTCTACTAGTGATGTGTCCAATTTCACCTAAGACAGTAAACCAAATACTTATATTCTACAAGAACCGATAATCTGATCTTCTATGTGTAAGCTGAACTCTGCACACTAAATTATCTATTATGTAGAATAAGAGACACCCATATACAATATGATATGATATAATGTAAACATTTTTCATAAAAATTCTCATCAAAAAAAGGAATAACTGATTAATAAATAATTCAAACAAACACTAATCCATTACATAAAGTCATAATTTTTAATATAAAACCCTAACAATAACATTGGGGGATGTAGTCTCTCAAGAAGTGGTCAAAAAGCTTCAACTCAAGGCCAAAAAGCATCCCCATCCTTACACCCTCTCATGGTTCAAGAAAGGCAATGATATCAAGGTAACTAAAATGTGTTTGACTTTGACATCATTTTCTATTCAAAAAAAGTATTTTGATGAGGCTTGGCATGATATAGTTCCTATGGATACTTGTTATATTTTACTTGGGCGTCTATGGCAATACAATAGGCATTCCATCCATGATGGAAAGACTAATACTTACACCGTTCTTAAGGACAAGCGGCAATTTACTTTGTTATCTATCAAGGAAAAGGCGACTCTAAAGCCGCCTCCTACGACCTTGCTTGCTTCTACGGGATTTCTCAAGGAAAGTCAAGAAATTGAGTATGTTCTAGTGTTGGTTCCTATAGCGGATATGCATGTGATGGTATTTCTCGAGTCTGTTTTTAAGCTTTTGAGAGAATATGCCGATGTGTTTCCTCAAGAATTGGTTTCCAAGTTGCCTACTTTGCGAGATATTCAACATTGTATTGACTTGGTGTCGGGGGCTCCTCTTCCTAATTAACAAATCCGCCTGTAGGATGTCTCCAAGGGAGAGGGAAGAAATTCAAAAGCAAGTTAAGGATTTCTTAAACAAAGACTGCATAAGGGAATGCCTTAGTTTTGTGCGGTGTCGGCTATCTTAACTCCAAATAATGATGGTTCGTGGAGGATGTGTATGGATAATAGTGTTAGGGATCAATTTTTGAGACCTAGTGATGAACGTGCACAGATTATACAACAAAAAAATATGAAACCCTACTAGGTGGAACTAGGGTCCATACATTTGAGATCTCTCTGGTTTGATCCCGACAATCTTCACAGTTTGATCCTAATCTAACTTTGAGTACGGCTGAAATAATTTTACTCGGCTAACCTCGAGATCTTCTACCGTAATCCTATTGCACCTTGATCAGATACTGAGTATGGACTCAAAAACGTGATCTTCTTACCTTCACATAACATCTCTCAAGATTTTGAGTATTAAGTTGTGTTCTGACCTAGAAAACATAGCGGTGTATTTATAGGCAATGATAAGGATCCTAAGGAGAAACATGGGTCGGGTTTCCTATATAATTTGGAATCCTAATCCAAATTGAATTAATTCTTAATTATATAAATTACAATTCGTACCACTACAGAATTATAATTGCATTCCCTTCCCAT
>JABCMJ010008936.1:0-32500 GCA_014822125.1 Arbutus unedo | reverse complement strand
TTCTGCAATTCAAGACTGTCAATTAGTGGATAGTATCAATGGGTCTGCCGACAAAGGAGAGATCACGTTAGAATCGCTGGGTTCTTTCGAAATCGTGGAGAAGAATAGTACTGATTCGAAGCCATTGTGGAAGCATTTATCTGAGGAGTCGTTGCTAGCAAAAATGGATTCCAATGTAGTTTCGAGTTATAGGCGGGCTTTGACCTTGAAGCAACTGGGGTTCAGAGATACAAAGCCCAAGCCAACTAGTAAGATCTCTTTATCATCCAGTAGTCAAGTGTCTTTACCACGGACTGAAGACAGAATTGTTCTGTATTATACTAGTTTGCGTGGAATTCGTAGGACTTACGAAGATTGTTGTGCTGTGAGGATGATTTTTAAGGGATTTAGGGTGTACGTAGATGAAAGGGATATATCTATGGACTCAGCGTATAGACAGGAGTTGCAGAGTCTGTTGGGAGGGGAAAAAATGTGTTTACCGCGAGTTTTTATTGGAGAGAAGTTTATTGGGGGTGCAGATGAGATTAAGCAACTTCATGAGTGTGGTGAATTGGGGAAGATTTTGGAATGTTTTCCAGTTAGGGATTTGGGTTATGTTTGCGAGAGCTGTGGCGATGTGAGGTTTATGCCATGCCCTAATTGCAATGGCAGTAGGAAGGTGTTTGAGGAAGAGGAAGGGAAATTGAGGATATGCACAGACTGCAATGAGAATGGGTTGATTCGATGCCGGAGTTGCTGCTCTTGAATGATGCTCTGTGTGTTGACAACACGTGCACATTCCATGAGAAATTTCATGGGTTAGTGGTGAATATCTGTCTTATTTTAGGATATTTGCTTGTTACCGATTTGATCTGTGTATGTAGTTAGCTCTTGGGTACTTATGTTCCTTGGCTCAATGAACAAACTAAAAAATAATCAACATTTTCCGATCTTTTTCCGCTTCAGTGTCGATCATTGTGTAGCGTTCACAAGTTTTTTAGCTGTCTTTATTTCTTAGTGGCATGTAAAGTTTGTTTTTGTGTGTATCTATTAAGTGTGAATGGGATAGAGATGTACAGTTGGTTTATTTGATTCTTTTGCTGGTGCGTACTGTGTACTAATTCATTTCCCTTGATTTTCTTTTTGATATGCATCTCCAACCCACTAGCTATACATGCCCTTTTAGCAATAATAGCTAGTCCAGACATTATTTCCATCTCCAACCCACTCTTTATTAGGCTAGTCATTTTGCCTTAGCTTCTCTTGGATAGCTACATTTGACTAGTCTGGAGATGCTAGGCAACTTATATGAATAGTTCAGATTATTTCATTTGACTCTACAAAGTACAAATCCAACATTGATGTAAGGTTGGATAGCAAAAATAGAGAGTGGGGTTGGAATACATAGATAAAAATGTAAATAGGCAAAATAGAGATTGCCATTTTTTTTATACTTTTGGATAGGTAAAGTAAGGAGTTGGGTTGGAGATCCACTCACTAGGCATTCAAATATATATATGGTGTCTAATCTTATATTTTGAGCATGAAAAAACGAGAACTATATTTCAGTTATTGATTGTGAGAAACATGCATATTGGCATCTGTCATGAGAAATTTCATGGAAAAGAACGACTATTGTGAGAAGTGAATGTGTGTCTTATTTTAGGGTTTTTTTTTCTGACTTATTTGATTTGTCTATATTATTTAGCTTTTGCTATTATTGCTCGTCATTTTTCTGAAAAAGATTGACAAAATCAATAGAAATCAATGTCGTTCTGGTTTATTGTCGACGATTGTGAAGCTTTCCCTTATTTGTTAGCTGTGTGAAATGTGTGTGTGGGTGTGTGCGCCAGTTGGTGTTAGGTTATGTGTTTTTGAACTTGCTTTGGAGCATGAACAATCAAGAACTGGACTTTTTTTATTAATCGTAAGAAACATGCATATTGGTAATTTTCATGAGAATTTTTCATGGAAAAGCTGGGCAAGATTGTTTCTCCATTTTATGTTGACTGTTAAGTTTTGTTTGTTGTGTGTAGTTGTTAAGTGGGACTAGAATAGATATGTATAGCTGGTTGATTTGGTTACTAATGTCCGTGTATAATTAATCCATTGCTATGATTGTGGATCTCTTTCACAGGGAATTGGACTGTGTATTTCAAGTCCAAATTCCATCTTGGGAGCATGACCAATAAAGAGCTGTACTAGTATGTCATATAGTTATTGGTAGTCGTGTTGTGTATTTCTATTGCCTATGTCTAGTGCTAGAATTGGTTTGTACATAAGAGGTGTGGGTATTCTTTGAAAGCTTAAGGATCTTTAAGGTTGAAAGACCTTAAAGTAAAACCTTGGAAGAGTAAATTTTTTGTTTGCATGTTCAGCACCCGTAGTAGGATTAATTTACACTACAAAAACACGAGCAGAAAACCATTGTAGTTTACAAGAGAATACCCGTTCTATGCGCCAGACTTCTTAAAGAATAGCATTACTTGATGGCATAAACCAAAAAAAATAGCAGACTAATTACAATGCGAAACACTTTAGTTGAATGAGCATCACAAATAAGTCACAATGTGAAGTCTTTTAATATGTTTTTTTCCCAGAAAGGTTTCTAAACACTATTTTCGAACTTGACAGCATTCTGTTATGTGAAAATAAGACAGGCTCTGTTTTAATACGAGTGTTTTCTTTTAGAAGAAAACACAACTACTAGAAAAATATGCAATGGAAGTCTAAATATTTTTGTTTGTATCTCATTTGTTGTATTTTGCTTCAATATGCTTTTTTTCCTTTTCGCAAGATTAGACTGTTAAGGCTGATCTTCGAAATGTATTCAGTAGAGTCATCAATAATCAAGAATTGATTGGGTGAAACCACGATGTCTATGCGTAGAATACAGCCTTTTCTCAAAGATTTGGAAAGATGACACTGGACTATGCTTGCTGTATAGCATAGATGGTTTTCTGGAAGAGGGTTTTACTTGAACTGTTGAAGCCTATTGTTATTGAATTTGCTGAGACACTCCAGTAGCATGTCTTTCTTTCTAAAGTAAGAGAAGTTCGATACTTTTTCCTGCCGGGAATCCCGGAAATCAGATACAAGATCTTATATTCGTTAGAGAAAAGCTCCGAACACATAAATCTGTATGTTGGGACTGGATAACAATGTTTATCTAGAACTTGTCTGAAAACTCTCATTGCACACATGCATTATGTTCCGATTTTTTACCACTCACTAGAGAAACTTGTCATGGCATATCCCAACCTTTTACAAAGGCCTTTGGCCACCATTGGCTATTTTCATCTTCTTTATGGGTTGCATTGCATACTGCGGTCAAATGGTGAAGTAGGGGATTTATGGTAGAATTGGGTCTGGGTCTGGATCTGGTATTCTGTTCCTTAGTGGATGTTGAACACCTGGTATGACTTAGTTGCTTATGAAAGACATCACTTTGCATAGATGGTTTTCTGGAAGAAGATTTTACTTGAACTGTTGAACCCTGTTATTGAATTTGTTGAGACAGTCCAGTAGCATGCCTTTTCCTAAAGTAAGAGAAATTCATACTTTTAACCTGCCGGGAAATCCCAGAAATCAGACACTGTAAGAAGATCTTATATGTGTTAGAGAAAAGTTCTGAACACATAAATTTGTATGTTGGGTCTGAATAACAATGTTTATCTAGTACTTGTCTGAAAACTCTCATTGCACATGCACACTCACTAGAGAAACTTGTAATGGCACACCCCACCATTGGTTATTTTCATCTTCTTTATGGGTTACGTGTATACTGTGGTCATATGGTGAACTATGGGATTTATGGTAGAATTCGGTCTGAATCTGGTATTCTGTTCCTTAGTGGATGGGATGTTAAACAGCCGATACAACTTAGTTGCTTATAAAAATGTCACTTTGCGTATGTGCTAATCGTCATAAGTTTGGCTTAGAAGATGTTTGTTTTAGGAAAGAGTAACTGATCTGAAATTGACACTCATGAGATAGAAAACATTTTCTTTTGATAAATGGGAGTGAAAACTCTCTCCTAGTTTTCACAGGTAAAAACTTTTTCTAGTTCCCTTTTTGGATGTTCTGTTTACCATCCCAAATTTGGCTTGAACCATTGGAATATTTTAGATGCATACATAACTTGGGCTGCTCTAGCTGGAGACTCTTGCCTTCTGAGATTTCAATGGAGACTTTAACTCTGATTTTTTTGTCTATTTTCCTGATATATCTATCATAGTTCATTTTGGAGCCAACTGTTTTGCGTTCCAGTTACGTAACGACAGTATAAATTCGGGTTCCTGGTAGGATATGTTTCTTTTTCCTGTTGAGATTCTCCATAAAGTCTTGACGTCTGCTGGCCTCGGTGTTTATTTGTTTGGGTAATTTAAATCAGGTCGTACTAGTTCAGATTTTCATCTCATCCCAAATTTTGTTCACTTGTTTGTCCATCTAAGAAGTAAAAAGTGGGTGAATATTACTCACAATGTGTGGAGCTTTAACTCAGTTCTATTTGACGATGGGAATCATACGCTGTGGATATTGGTTTTTTATGCAATATTAAAAAAAAATCAACTCAAATTGAATATGTCTAAATGTGTGTCTGAAGGCTCTGAACATTTAATTAATTGGTCTAAACGTTACTGTAAGATCGTTACCATGTGCATTGTGGATACTTTGAAAACAGAATATTATTGAATACTCTTGGAATAATTTCACGTAATGCTCTCGTATTAATGTTGAATATGTCTAAACGTTTACTATAAGAATGGTTAATGTTGCAGATCTCGTTTCCTTTGTGCTGGTGATTCCAGGGATAAAATGACATGATGTAAATAATGTGGATTAGTACTTCTTGCATACGGTTCAATTTGGCTTAAGGAAATTATTGACTTTTTAAATTGTTTGGACTAAAAAAGTTTTGCCTGTTTGGGCTAAATTGTTCAAGATTAAGGAATTGGTTTTTGCTTGTCTAAAAATCAAAATTGCTCTAGTAAGTTAAATAAAGCAAGGGTCTTGTTAACCATCGCTTAATAGGCGGTGGATGATATATATACATAAAGACAAATAAACATAAATATCAATACACATTTTACAGATATCTAAGACGGGAGTGATAGAAAATAAGTAAGATAGTAAAATTCACACACTCATTGTAACGACCTAGCTTTTTAAATATTTAATAAATAACTTTGAATCATTTATTGAATTTTTTTTATTTCATGGCTAATTTGATAATAATTAGTTTAGTTATTCGATCGAACGTCGTAAATTTCAAGGGCACAAGTATGATGATGTGGCGAGTAACATTGGATCATTTTCTTATTTTTCTTCTTTACCCAGAATTGATTTTATCCATGAACATTGAAAATCTAAGAGTTAAGTTCATCATTCCCCAGCTTTAACCATTTTTCTTAACTAGGTTCGCTGAGACCCTTGGTTTTTTTTTCTAATATTTGGCATTCAATTCTCGTTTTTCTTCCCAACATCTTGATTTCATAACCTTATTTATTACAATCATATTTTTTAGAGACTTTGAAGTTTAACATTTATCTCACCTGAGAAAATTTAACCTCTAAGTATTCTTCCTTTGTACTCAGACATGACTCTTTTTTTCCTAGCCTCTTTTCCTAACCAAGTTTGTCCGATCCTTTTGACTTTCACACCTCAACTCTTGATCCTCCCAACCCTATAAATATGACATCATCCTTCTCATTTTTTCACACTAAATTAATGTGTGTTTTTTTTATTCTCCCACCTCTATAATATTGTTCCTAGCCATTATGCCTAACCTTAGAACTTTCAAGTTATTTCTATCACAAATCTCTAACTATCTGATTTTTTGATGATGCATCTAACGGTGTTCAATCAATGTGTAATTCTAGGATGTCATTTTTAGCACCAGTGTGTACATATTCAACGGTGAAGATCTTTGTTTGAAATAAACCGAAAGTATACTATACGCTTTCAATCTTTAGAGAATTTTATTCATATCACATATTTGTACTCTTTTGATCATCTTGAAAAATATTGTTGAATCTTGTTTATCAAATTGTGGTACAGTATATTGCATGGTTGATTATCATGGATTTAATTGGTATATGTGCAAGTCCACTAGGTCACAATAAATTAGTTGTTATAATTGATTGTCCGTCGTGGAATCAAGTGTATTATTATGCGGCTCGAGTGGCGCATACGTATTAAATTATTTTTGACCTGGGTGGTGCTTAACATGTTACCGAGATGGGCCGGATACGAGATTTGTTTTTAACTGGTTATGGACATTGTTAGAAATTATTTCGCTTTGACTTATGATATTTGCTTATTGATCCTACTTTATTCAAGCCATTGTTTCTTTCTGTACGTATAGTATGTTTCCTGTGATTTAATATTTTTTTCAGGTATTTGAGTAGATTTAGTAGGAATCGGATTGGAGTATTTGAAGAAATTATTGTATTTAGAGAGATCATTATTATACAATTATATTTTTTTCTTGGTTTTAGGGCCATCATTTGTGTATTTTTTGAGACTCATTTTTATATATTTAGAAACTTAATTTCTTTTAACATTGCCAAAAAACAGGGCGTTACACTCATTGCACGGTGCCATCTTAATGGCCAATCCAAGGAACTTAACATTTCTATATCAAATTCTTACATATTTTATTATTGATCATAGTCAAATCATATAAAATTTTAAATAAAAACAAAATTCGCATGTAATCCCAGGTAAAAAATACGTGAGAACAAGTGTTTAGTCACTTAATTCTTTAGTAGTATTTTTCAATCTCACTTTCAATCCTCATTTGATGAGCGTGTTTTTCATTCTCGCTTTCACAAATTACATAAATTTTTGTAATTTGAACCATTTTAAAAGACATTTTTGTTTGCACTCGCATTCTTACTCAAATCGTGCACGTGCATTACACGTAACTTATAGCACTTTTAATCCTTACTATTTTTTTTACTCGGAACTAAAAAATGTAAGTAAAATTTTCTAAATCCTACCCAAGACTCAAACTTATACCAAATTAAGTTTTATTCAACTTTTTACTCAAATTTTAAAAGAACGTATCTATCCTCTCAAGTTTACAATTATGCTATTACAGAGCTTTTACTCAAATTTTGCTTACATTTGAGTTTACTTGTGGAGGAAATTTCATACCAAACGAAATTTGTACCTAAAATTAAATAAAATTTTGAGCAAGAGCTGAAATTACACTTAATTCTATTCAGTTAGACGGAAAGAAAAAAAAGTACAAGAATCTCTACTTTTTTTGTATTATTATGTCTTCATTTAATATAAAAATTGTGAAATTTACGTCTTTAACTTCTCTAGTGAGATTGGTTTTTCTTCAAAAGATATTTGGCAAAAAATACGAGATTTAACAGAAATATTAATTTTACATTAATTTAAATAATTAAACTATTAATTTTTAATTTTTTCATGAATTCTCTTTTATTAAATGAACAACACGTGAAGAAAATTATATTTTTTTCCGTTTATCTCATTTCACTAAAATTATCTCAGAAATAATTTTCTCACCTCTATTTCTCACCCACAAAAAAAATGGGGAGTAGGGGCAAATTGGGGATAAGAATTTGATGGGCAATTGGGGAGAAGCAGCTGTGAGCAACTCTAAACACAGGGTCACTGACAACACAACACTAAAGTAAGAGACCTCGTGCTTCCCGTTCAAGTAAGAAACCAGTGTCCTCTTCCCTATCAATTCGTTTTTGATCTCCTAATTCGAGGGGAGAGAGAGAGCGGAGAGAGATGGAGGGCGGTGGGCAGCAGCAAGACATGGATTTGAACGGCGAGCCCTACGGGCGGTGCCTGAGCAGCTATGTGGACGAAGGTAGCACCGAGAGTCACAGATACTACCTGTCTCGGAGAACTGTGCTGGAGATGCTGAGAGACAGGGGCTACTCCGTCCCCAACTCCGAAATCGAACTCTCTCTTCAGGATTTCCGTTCTGTTCACGGTCAAACCCCCGACATCGAGCGCCTTCGGATCTCCGCCTCTCGCCTATCCGACCCCTCAGATAAGGTCTGAGAAATTCGCAATCCCTGATACATGTTTTTGTTTCCTAGAAATTGAAAAGATAAAACTTTGCATGCCTTGTTGTGCTTTGTGTTAGTTTTGTGAAATTTTGGATACCTATTGTTTGTTTGCATAGAAAAAGTGGAGATTGACGGAATGCTTCGAATGAACTTTTCTGTTTTCGAAGTCGAACAAGTGAATAACTGTACGGCTCGGTTAAGGATGTGTTTGTCTTCTCTATTTTGGTGGAAATTAAAATGCCACCTAAAATTGGCCAAATAAGTTGGCTTGTTTAGCTTCATTGTTTTCTCCAAAAGCAAAAAAACACTAAGTTACTGCAAAAAACTTAGTTTTAGCCCCTTTTCTTTTTGTGAAAATTCAAAAAGCAAAATATCTTTTAATTTTTTAGACATCCAGACAGCTTAAGTGGGAGTGTGCGTTTTTTGTTTTGTTCTACATTGTTTTTCTTTTTTCGTTTTTTTTTTGGGACTTGGGGCACTGTTGTGCACGCCACACAGCAGGGCGTCGTGTGCCTCATAATGACGATGTCATTTTCACACCCAAGAAACTGCTCCCGAAATCGGGGTTGTTGTGATAATTGATAAGAAATTTATACCTTTCTCTTGGCTATTTTGAGTGTGTGTTGTGTTCTTCTTCTGGGTTATTTGATTACTGACAATGAATGCGTGATGTGTAATTAGGAAAAAAGTTTACAGATGATTTCTCTAATAAAAATAAATGGAGAATAAATTTAAACTCTACAAAACTTCAAAACAAGGAAAATAATGCATTTACAAGAACCAAAAGATACTATGGCATCAAATTTTTATTTTGATATATAATAAAAAATACAACCATCAGGATTCTAACTTTATGTCTTTGTCACGTAAAAAGTTAAACTTTAGCTGTGCATGTCTACACATAGTAGGTGAATTGCCTATAAGTTGCAGACGTGCAGTTGCTTTTTTTAATAGAAAACTCTCTCTCACGGTCTCACCTTAAAATGAAATTTCACCGTGAGTGAGTTTAATTTCACCTTGGGAGATATGGTGGCGAATAGAAACTACTGGAAAATCTCCCTCCATATTTACTTCATAAATTACTTCAAAATCTTCATGGCATACAGTCATGTATGTTGGTGTATGTTCTAGATTCTCTACCAAAATTCTTCACACGCATTCAGATCCTTCATTAGCCTTATTACACAAATGTGGCAGACCTCCAGAAAAATGGCCGAGATTCTTCACAAAAAAAAAAAAACCCTAACAAATGCATCTTATGAAGCAGTACATAGTTAAATACGTAGTTCATAAAAGCACCCATATGATAAATACGAAAATGATATTTTGTTCACGCACCCATATGATAGATGCGCTAGGTACGACCATAGCACTCAGAAAAGCAATTTGGTTCTCTGCAAAATCAAAACTTTAACCACCTTGGTCAAGAACCATGATTGCAAATCTAGTAATAACCAGTAAAAACTATCAGCACGGAGTACATACATGCCAGTGTTATCTGATAAGCATTCTCTCCAGTATGCGCAGAAAGTCCAGAGTTAGAAAATTTGATGATACTCATAATGGGCATTGGACCAGTAAACCAAGATGTTTATGTAGCGGAATCAAATATTGGACGCGAGTCTTTGGGGAGGAGATTGATTATGATAGGTTTTCTTTGTCTATTTTTTTTTTTGGGGGGGGGGGGGGGGNTATTTTTTAGGAGAGGAAATAAGGGACTAAGATACTAGAAGAGTTTCTTTTTTTATCCTATTATCAATGTAATATGTCACATCCCCTTTGGAATTTGAATTTGAAGTATACGGTCAAGATTAATATCACTATTATTGCCTCTGGTGATATTTCCATGTAATATATCTTGAAAATCATTTCTACTTATCAACATCGTCTGTACATGTATCTGTGTCATTATTTACAGCAATATCTTTGGTTTGAAGGCTACAAGAAATTTTCCCACATTTGATGTTAAAAGGACATAGATACATGTAAAATTTATGGGATAGCAAGATTTAATTCTTCGTAGTTCTAAAAAGATTTATGAATGGTTTAAATGTGGTAAGATTATATCTCATGCATCACTTTAAAATTTAAGTAGACATCCAATGATGTCTTGCCATGTGTCGCTCTCACTCGAGGCTCTTCTCACTAAAAGTCGTCATGCAATACTACATAGTATATATCAAACGTGAAGGTACTCCTAATGGGTTGAAGACCATATCGATTAGGAAATGTTGTAGTCTTTTCTTGCAACCAAACAGAGTTTCTCTTTGAGACAGAAGGAAAAAAACTTCGAGTGCATGTGTAGTTTTAGCCGAAGTATAACCTGAGGTCTAATACAATTTCATTACTACTGCATCTATGGGTTCAATATGCACCACTGGAGATCCACAATTTATCAGCCATTGATACCATCTGTTACTGTTTACTTTTACTTATCTCTGCGGTTAGAAGTTGGAACATTCTCAATTTAAACGATTTTGAGAGTAGATGCATTTAATAAATCTGTTTGTTATCTTGATTGCAGATTCTCGTTATATTCTGTGGACCAGGTGTGGTAAAAGTAAATGTTATCCGTATCATCGGAACTATGATAGGTAACAAAGATGCTTTGAGTCGACTGGTATTAATTGTGCAAAACCGAGTAACAAACCAAGCTATGAAAGCTATGGATCTTTTTAACTTCAAGGTGGAGGTTTTCCAAGTGAGTTTTGGTCCTTCTAGTTTCTGCATTTTGGCTTTCATTCTTCATATAGACATTTGTGACTATCATGGTTGATTTGTGTATTGACAATGATTAACCTTAGTTTTCCAAGTGATTCTAGATTGTCATTTATGGCTATCATGGTTCATTTGTGTATTGACAACGATTGACCTGTGAAAATTCATGTCTCCCTGCATGCCCGTGGTGCCAAATTATTAGCACCTTTTGGGAATTCCAACTGTTTAAAGGGACATGTATCCTTGAAATTAACCCCAAAGTCATTTGTTTCAAAAAACAAAATTAAAGAAAGGCTTTGTTCCCACTTTCTCATTCCATTTGTAACCATTTGTGTACTAATAGGGTTGAAGAATAAATAACGCCTATGTTTTGAACCTCAAGGAGGATCTTATTTCTTGACATTCCAAAGAATTCAAACTAGTCAGATGCAAAAACAATTTGGTACCAAGAATAGTATCACAAAGACATTGCCGTGAAGACTTTTCTTGTGCTTGGATTGCATGATTAGCATGGTTTTGACTTTTGAGAACTTCCGGCATCTCCTGTGGGAAGTTGTTGGCATCTCTAAAGGCAGTCAAAAATATTCTGTGGTTGTAGTACCAGTAGCAATCAGTGGTCTTGCAAACTCTGTCCATCTTATTACAATCCTATCAAGGCGAGACTTGGCAATCCTATCAAGGTGTGATAATGTGATTTATTGTGGCTTACGTAATTACTTGAAGTCTTTGTTCTTTGTTGTTGAGTCGTTGACCTCACTTACACTATATTTTATTTAGTTTCCCACGATGTGATAGAGTTTGATTGCATGCCTTTAATGTCTTAGCTCTGTTCGTGTAGATTACTGAATTGCTTGTTAACATCACAAAGCATGCATTAAAGCCCAAGCACCGTGTACTGACTGATGAAGAGAAAAAGAAGCTTTTAAAGAAGTTTAGTTTGGAGGAAAAACAGGTGAGTTATTAGCTATTAAGTACATGATCTTTTGTCTAGTACAAAGTTAGAAGTTGATTTTGCCATTTGAAGGAAAGTTATCTGTTGTGTGGTTGTTGTCATCTTGAAGATTTATATGACTTTCATGTTATCAAATACCATTCTCTTGCAACACTGAAAATGGTAATATATGTGTTTTGTAATTGATCTTGATTCTTGACAAGGTGATATCACAATACGCAGGGTGTGATGCTTAGTGCATAGAAGTAGGCAAGTAGCCGTGCTCATTTTTAGATACTATTGTGATTTGTCCAGTGGGTTTAGACAAGTACCCATATTTATATCTATGGACCTCTTCTGTTTTTTAGAACTGGAGTTTCGGATTGTTCGACATGTTAATTTGTTTATAAATTATATCAAATGTAATCAAGTTGAACATAGTGGATAGTATCATCCGCGTAGGATAAAGGGTAGACAATGAAGATTTAATATCCTGAAGTGATGCTCAGTTGACTTGACAGATCAATTATTTGTGAAATACCCCTCTTAATTGTTTCCTTAAGGTTCTGATGGCTGTTGGGTGTCCTAAAATGGAAACTTCTCATATGATTATACGATAATGCTTCTTATTGGCTGTTAGCTTATTGCCATTAATATTTTGGAAACCAGAATAGGAATTTGAGGTTTCTTTCAATGACAGAAGGCTGAAAACACCAAGCCTGGAGGTGGTGATCCTAGACCGAGATTTAGAGATTATTCACCGGCCTAACTTACACAAAAGAGAAACTGAGAACCATGCTTTTCTCGAATTCTTTAATGCCCACAAAAATCACGTGTCCATGGCCGGTGTCCCTACTCCAGCTTCAAAAATTACCCTAGCTTATTTCCATGCTCATTCTGACAGCAGTTTGCATGCTTTCAACTTTTGAAAACCCATGCTCTATACTAGCCTTTGTTAGTGTCTCATTTGGAATTCACCTTTAGTTCTCCTTTATTGGGTGCCCCTAGGGCATTAGCAGATAAGCCCCAACTCATTGAGAGTGGCTCGTAAGGTGCCCATCACTTTTTTGTTGGTGTTGTGCCCAGCAACCTAGAGTGTCCCCACTTTTTCATATTTAATTAAGTTTATGCAAATTGGTTGCCTGCCTGCTCACAAAATAATCAAATTGTATACCTCTTGAATTAGCGGCATTTTCGTCTGTTCTAAAAATATGCATGTGGGAAAAAGTTTCTGTGGATGTCCGGTAAGATGCAGCAGACAGTAGATTGTTTAAATGGGGGAATGCCCTTGACCCTAATACTTTCCACAAGTCTAGATGTCAATGGTTGACTTGATTTAGATCAAGTCACATTTTTTAGCCATGGTGAGATCCTGCATAAAGGATCACAGCTCAGGATAGATGTTGGCATTAATCAAGCTACAAGACATGTCTTAATGCCTTTCGAATCGAATAGCACACATCTTTTGCTCGTTTCGTATAGTTTAAGTTGCCCTTGATCTTAATTCATGTTTTTACTTTTTGCAGCTTCCTCGGATGTTGCTGAAAGATTCGATTTCACGATATTATGGACTGGAGAAGGGGCAAGTGGTTAAGGTTTCTTACAGCGGCGAAATTACAGAATCTCATGTCACTTACCGCTGCGTTTGGTGATGCATGCATCTAAAACTCATTATCCCTTTGAAAATTGTAGGATGCTTGTATATTGCTGATGTGTATGCTTAACCTATCGTCGATCAGGATCTGTGAAAATGGTGGAACTTTTTTACCAGTTGCATCTCCGATGTGTTTAACAAATGCTATGAAACATTGGTTGAGCAAACGTTCATGGTGGTGTGCTAATCATGTTTTCATTATTCTCCCGTTATTTACTACAATAATGTTAGGGGAGTTTCCATCTTTTCACCGATATATAAGGGGCCTGAGGTCTATTATGGTTCATTCATTAGCTGTCAAAATTTTAGAAAAAATATATCAGATATAATCAGAGAGGATATAGAAGAAAGAGAATTATTATAAAGAGATAAATAGTTACAAATAAATTGTTTAGCAAAGAAAATGTGAGTAGATAGATAATATTTTTGTAATTATTATATTATTATCGTGATTAAATTTTTTTTTATTTAGTACTTAATTATGATATTTTCGTAATTCGACTCCAAATGAATGAAGAACTTGTACCTTATGAACAACATAATATTGTGTGATTGGCTTGATGTACTTTATAAGATTTAAGTGTTATTCACTAATGTTGTAGTATAAGAGTCACTAATGCTATAGTAAACTCTTATACTACTACAGTGGTGTAGTGATTATAATTTTAATTGTATTTAAAATTGTTTACAATTTTAATTAAGTTTAAATTACTATAGATAATTTCTAAACAACATTAAATGAGAATAAAATTATGCCATTTTGCAACATTACACTTTTGTAATTCACCTCGATAAGTTTTAGTATATTATTTTTTAGATGTAATCGCGTGACAATGGTAAGTTTTGGTATGAAAATAGTAACACTAGTTTTGGTACGAGAATGGTAATTTTTGTGTGATAATAGTGAATAATGACGTGAAAGTAATAATTTTGATTTAGTAGTGTGTCAATAATAAAGTTGAGTGTCGCAATAGTAAATTTTTTGTGTGATAATAGTGAATTTTGATATAAAACTAATATTTTTGTTTCACAATAGTAATTTTGGTGTGTCATTAATAATAAAAAAAAGAATAAAATGATAATTTCTTAGTTTTTTTATGAAATTGTCATTCATTTGTTTAAGTGAATAGTGATTTTATTTGGAATGATATTATTTATTGATGTACCAAAGATACTAATAAGTATACTATTAGAATAATCGTCCTATTCCAATTTTCATTTCATGCCCATGGAACTAAACAAATCCTAAATTTTTGGTCTAAATTTGAAAGATGATGTAAAGTATCAAAACTTTGTCAACAGAATGAAAGCCTAACAAAGAACGTAAACGTAAACAATGACATCAGTATTTTTAAATAAATGATGACGCAAGATATACCGTCACATGATAAGACTTGAACACTAAATAGTCATTTCGAAGTCCAGAAGGGATATTTGGAAACACAATTAAAGTTTATATGTGGAAGAAATTCATCCATACACATGTAAAAAACTTGTAAATCATTTAGAATAGAAAATGCTTGTTTAGTAAGCATTCCACATATCCTACTTACCATATGTAAAGGATTATCACTAGGAAGTGACGTACAAATTTGGCCACTACATTTTCCACTCCAATTCCTCTTTTTTGTAAAGTTCCACCACAATTTTTCTTCTTATAAACTTCTTCATGTTATTTTATTTTTGCATAAGAGTCCCACTTGAACCATATGTATTCACACATACTCACATAAGATGCGACATTAAAATCATACCCAAATTCAATCGTGTATCAAGATATGCATATATTAAATTTCATTTGACATTCAACATTGATAGAAAACAAAATATAACAATCATGTTATTTAATACAATGTAACTTGATTGTTGTGACATTTCGCAACATAATCAAATGCAAGGAAAAACAAAGTTCACGCATAAGTATCCTCTTACTCCGAGTTCCCAATTTTCCCAATCCTCAGATAAACAGGTGACTTGAAAACCTTTTGACCAACACCATCTTCCCCCCAAGCTCTCTTGAAACTCTCAACAACATCATCTCTCAACAGTTCAATTCCCTTGTCTTTCGCCGTTTGATAAGCTGACCACGACCTTACGTACGTAAAAAAGCCCTCCAAATCCATCACCCTTTCTGTCGTGAACTCAAACGGTCCCGTGTGGTTGGCCCCATCCCCCACCGGCTCGAAAGGGAAGTCCATCCCCTTGTACTTGTTGTCCACCAACTTACGCGCTGAGTCCCAATAAGGCTGGGAGTTGGCATAAAACTGTAGGAAAACGGGGTCAAAGCTCTCGCTGACCAACGTAATGTTGTCCTTGGCCTCGGGAATGGTGTAGCACCAGGCGGCTATGACCCCGTTGGGTTTTTTGAGTACCCATTTGACTTGTTGGTAGAAGGTGGGTATGTCAAACCAATGGATGGCTTGGGCTATGGTGATTAGGTCAACCGATCCCGGGAGTGCCACAGTGGATTCGAGCTCGGACAGGGGAATGTTTGGAGGGGTGCATTGGTACCGCACGTTTGGGAGCTTGGGTGCGTGGTCAAGTTGCTCCTGGCTTGTGTCTGTGGCTACCACATTCTTGTACAGCTTAGCTAGCTGCAATTTTGTGTTTGAGCAAATATTATTCGTATTACAATATGAGGCCGTTTTCAATTTTAACTTTTTCTTACTCAAAATTCATAATTTGAAAATTAAACTCACCGTCTACTAACTTCCTGAGTTCTCTCTCTCTCTCTCTCTCTCTCTCTCTCTCTCTCTCTCTCTCTCTCTCTTTTTCGGACTAAAATTGCACTACAATTTGTACACATTTATCTCATAACTTCCACCATGTCACAGAATCCCATTTCAATTTTCAAACATTAGCCTTCCTTCATTCTTGAAAGTATAGCAACTTGTGAACTTGGTAACATTGAAGCAGTAATTTTTAGTAGCATCGGTTATCGGGGGTTCGATTAATGAAGATGTTAATCGTGGTTTAATGTGTGGTCCTTAAACTTAGATATATGTGTGAAAAGCAATATAAAAGTGCATAAAAAGTGTTTTCAAAATCATAAATTGTGCTTAAAAAAAGCTAAATTTTGTGGCTCTATGTCCAGTACACCATGACCACAACTCATTTAGCGTGACTAATTTTTTATTCTAACTTTTTTGAAGTTGTGTATTATAGTTGCGTCACTAATATTAATTCCTGACACTGTTATTGTGATAACCCATGGGAATTCCTTGTTATATGTCTAAATATTACTGGTCCATCCATTTGGAAAATGTTTGGTCCAAACACGCACGCGGTAGAACCGTAACGATTCGCACTACTACACTTTCACAAGACATAACCGTATAAGGAAAATTTCTTTCGCAATAATGTCGCCAATTAAGAAGATCAATCTAGAGAACAAAAAATCCATGAGAATTCGTCCATGAAAAGAAACTCAAAAAAACTCTCTTTCGAGCTGCCATTTGGGGAAAGGTCTTCCTTTTGATTTTTTTTGGGTTGTTTTTTAATTTCACAAAAATCAAAAAACCTTTTTCATTTTTGGGGGGAAAGATCTTCTTTTTGTTACTCGCGGATTTATGCTATGGCAACCACATGAGGTTCAAACTCATTTAAATGACTCTTTAGTATTTTTAGCTTCATCTTATTTAAATTTCATTATTTATTATTTTTAATTTTATTATTTTTCGATTACTCTCGTCGAGACGATCAAGTATACGCAAAAACAAAATTGACCAAAAATTATGTAAAAAATCATAAAATATCAAATAATACCTGATCTTTAATAAAAAGTATGAAAATAATTTAGTTAAAAGAAACCCTGCACTCATGTATAAAGAAATCCTGGTCCAGGATTCGCAAGTGATTCGTATCATAACATCATGTATGTATCTTTCTTTTTGTGGAATTTGGAGAAATAGAATCTTTACAGATTTCGTATTTAATTAAAATTGTAAGGTTCAAATTAAATATATAATAGATACTATTTTGCAAAACGTGAAATACATAATAGCATGCAGTATTATTTTAATCACTAATGCTCCGATTGAAATTGCCCATCCCTTGTTCTCAACACCAGGAAATTTGAGAGAGAGAGAGAGAGAGAGAGGGGCTTACAGATTTAGCTGCTTGGCCACTGCCAGTGCCGACATCCCAAACAAGGTCGTGATTAGGAGTCTTTGACGCTATGAATTCAAACAGCTCTTCTGGGTAACTCGGTCGAGCCTCCACGTAATTCTTCGCCTGCTTGTGGAACAAATCCGCCATCTCTCTCTCTCTCTCTCTCTCTCTCTCTCTCTCAATTCATCAATGTCTGCTGTCAATTCAATTTAAAAGAACCCAGAGAAGAAGCTTCCTCAGCAATCGCACGCATTTTTTTATTTGAAAAGAGGAGTGCTTAATGTAATTTAAAGTGGTCGAATTATAATTTTTAAAATTTATATTTAAATTTTAAATTATTTTTAAAATTTTTGAGAGAGCCGATTCTTTCGGTTTATACATGACACCGCCTCTGTTTATAAGTGATACTCCTTAAAAATTATATGTGGACAAATTTTACAAGTGACACATAAACATATTTTTATTACGTTATTGAGAAATAAAAAATATCTCAACTGCGTGTTTTGTGATCAATTATTATGTGGACGTATAAAATAACCGAGGGCAATTGTGGGTGGCAAGAAAAGTATAGCATGATACTTCGTGAATATTAAATAATTAATTCTTTTGAGGGCATTTGTAGGTGTGACATGAAAATAATGATACGTCTTCTCTGAACTGAAGGTTCATCTTCGTATACGATACTATTTCTTGGAGGAAAAAGGGCACGAGGTTAGATTTTTATTTTTTTCTCCCCCAACAGGTCTAGCATAAGTAAGGCTAAACTTAACTTGATTATTTAATTATTTTTTATTTTTATATAAAAATAATTTATAATTTTTTGTCATAAATAACACCTCAATGAAATTTAATCATCTTAAAAAGGACACGAGGTTAGATATTTTTTTTATTTTCCTAGAGGTCTACAAGTGTGTTCGATTAAATGTTTTTGAAACGATTTTTGAAAAAAAAATTCTGAGATGTTTGGTGTAAATATTTTACAAAAAATTTAGAAGTTAAATTCTTTCGACATTTTCGAGGTGTTCTCTCTCTCTCTCTCTCTCTTCTTTTATAGGGAAAAAAATTTCCAAATAATTTCACAAAAAATTTCTAAATTTTTTTGAAAAAAAGCCAACCGAACACATCGTAAGGCTAAGCTTGACTTGATTATTTAATTATTTTTTGTCTTTATATAAAAACAATTTGTAATTTTTTTGTCTTCTGTTAACTTTTTATGGATTATTAGTTCGTCTCGACGAGAGGTTTTAGAAAATTTATAAATAATAGACCAAATTTGAAAAAGTTCAGAAAAGACAAAAATTATTCAAAAATAAAATTTCTTTTGTGCTTATTCGTTATTTTTAGTGATTTTTTTTAACTTTTTGATATAATTTAATACTTTTAAGATTCGTCTCATCGAGACAGATTAATGATCCACAAAAAATTAAGACCAAAACAACAAATAAAAATTCTGTTTAAATAAAAACAAAACATGCTTAAAAATAAACAAGTTAGGTCAAATTATACCAAAAAGTTAGGTCAAGTTAGCATAAGTATTAGACAATTATTGGGGTCCACATTTTTTTTTCCCCATAAAAGTGGAATCTTCTTATCCATAAAAGACAGACTACAAGTCAAACCCGAGGAAGAGGATAAAATAGGGGGATAAGGTTATTTTGTAGGTGTAATAAGGGAGAGGGGGTATTATCCAAGGATAATACCCGGGGATAATTTTTGGGCACCCCCACCCCGGCCCAAAAATTATGCTCCCAAACCATGCTAAAGATGTCACGTCAATTTTTTTTACCCCCTCCAAAACTTATCCCCGGCCTTTCCCTCCATCCAAACGGGCCATAAAAGACAGACTACAAGTCAAACCCGAGGAAGGCTAGATCATGGGAAGGTTTTTGTGGAATTTTGTCTAATATCATTTCTTCATTGCTTTGTAATAATGTCTTAAATATCACCTTGGTAACTGCAAATATGTTGATGGACATGAATGAATTTAATTTTATAAATTAGGCAATGTATTATTTATGGAATATCGACTAAAAAAACACATAATACATAAAATATTTTGGATGAGATATTGCTTATTTCAAGACAAATGAGTCAATATCGTCTCATGTCATTATATCTTATGTGATTTGACGATAAATAAAATCCTTACATTTCAATTTAACGGTCTGAATTGTTCATTACATGAATCTCAATGCATTTAATGTTCATAAAAAAATTAAGTTCATCGGACATCACATTGGTTTGTATGAAGAAAAATGTATAGATAGAGTCTAACCATTCATTAAGTTTTTATCATTATTCGATCAATTTGAATTTTTTGAAAGGACGTTAGAAAAACTACAAGACCTAAAAAAAAAAAAATTCAAGACCTAAAAAATAAATAATCTAAACTATTAAATAGAATCATGATGAATCTCATTTAAGATCTTAAAAAGACTCCATGTGTATCTAATGATGTCGAATATATCTGTATCCGGTTTATGTCAGTAAACATACAGACTTTTTCCATTTTGATTCACTTCCAATAGACGTCATGCATTGCGTAAGTTGTAGGGTGATCAAATTGGTTAGTTACACTACAAAGCAGAATTGACTAATCAAACAACATGACTGCGTTTCCAACTCAGAGCCGGCCCTAGTTTTTGGGTATCCTAGCCGACATGTTCATGAAAGAAGTGCACCAAGAAATTATTTTATTATTTTTTTAAAAGTGTAATCAGTTCGGTTTCGTTAGTTTTTGGTACAAAAAATCAAAACCAAGTGGGTTGGGAGACAATTTTTACATACTAATCCCGGCCGAATTTTAATAAGAATCAAAGTTGATTCGAGCTAAGTCGGTCTAGTCTGTTTCTAGGTTTTTCAGGTTCCCCAAATGGGGATTTGTTTCACAGTTCATAACAAACCTTAACGGCCCCTTCAAGAGAAAAGAAAGGAAGTTGAGAGAAAAAAGACTATTTGAATTGACAAATAAGTGAGAAATAGTAAGAGAATGTGAGAAAGGGTGAGAATTGAGAACTCATTAAAATCCTCATTTTGATTCTCACCAATTTTGGTGAAATTTCGTGAGAGAAGAAACCAGAAATAGTTTAATTTTTTATTTTGTCAACTTTATCCTTTATTTTTTTCTGGTATCAGTAACAACAAAGGGTATTTTAGTAAAATAAACATGACACATTCTTTTCTTTTCTTTTCTCTTATGTATACTAACCAAACAAAATAGATAAGAAATTGTGAGAAACCACTTTTTCTCATTTTGACTATCTAAATAAAGTGGTGAGAGATCATATTTTTTTTTCTCATTATTAAGAGAAATCATACTCTTCTCTTTTCTTTTCTCGTCTTGTTAGCCAAAGGGGTTGTAAAAGGTTTGAGATTTCTGTCTTCTGGATTTCTGCGTTTTGTAATTTGTTGCAGAGAGAGGACTAGGCCGCGAGAGAGACGGCAACCGAGAAATAGAAAGGGTTGAAGTTCGAAATGTTTCGGTAGACTGGTAGAAGCTGTGATACATCTGGTCCTTGGAGATTAATTAGGGTTTCAAGGTATCTTATTTCTAATCATTGGATTATATGGAAAATAAACGAATGAGATTAATCAAATAAAATCCATGTGGTTCAATCGGTTTAAAACAAACGGTCAGACCGAAATCGAAGCAACGGACCAAAATAAATTGTACGAGAAAATCAAAATCGGTTGAACCCTTTTTCGGATTGACTAAACTGTGATTTTTTCGATCAGTTCGTTTTTTTTTGTTTCTCTTTCACTCCTATTTTTTTTTTTTTTGTTTGAGAAAGTTCTTTCATATTTAAAAAACAAATTAAATTTTTTTTTCCCCCTTTGTTGATTGTTGAGAACAGACGTTGAAAGAAAACATGGACAAACAAATTTTAAACACACAAAATAGTAGTGTGATGGAACAGAGAAGAGGGTGTGTCGTCGTATTCATTGTCAGATTTTTAAGTTTCATTATTCGAGATTCAGCCACATTATTTGATATCCGGCTATCGCCAACTAATAGACACTGTTTAATGTTGTCTGAATCTATATTTTATTGTGTCATTTAAAGGTCTAAGTTTAAATTGACAAATTGATCCAAATTGAAAAATCAAATCGAATCAGCGATTTAGTTTAATTTTTAAGCTCGATCAGTTCTGTTCAATTCGGTTTGGTTTGAGTTTTTGAAGAGAATTTTGGTTTGATTTTTGTTTTCTAGCTCTAACTACGGACCAAACCGAACTGGATCGGACCGGAATAAAAAATATTAATTTTTTTGTTAAAATTTGTATTTTTGAAATTTGTAGCTGTTTCGTCATACATATTTTTTGGTAATTTTTATTTTTTTAAACCATATTCTTTTGATTTTCTGCAATAAGTATTTATTTATATTGGGATTAACTCTTTATTAGTTTAAATAATTATTTTTTAATAAAAAATCTATTTTTTAATATTTGTCTTGATACACCTTGTTCTTAATATGTTTTAATATTTTTTAATATGAGCTACAAACATGTTTACGTACGCCATAACTTTTATTTCTAATGTTAAATTTGCATCTAAACCTTTAACTTACATAATTTGAGATCCTGGCTATTTATATTGTGAATATTATACTCAGTAATGGCAGATTGAAATTTTTTGGATAAAAGATTGATATGTTTTGCAATTGGTTTGTATGTGCAAGGACCCGAATTCTCGAATAAAAAGAGTTAAAATTTTCCATATTTTTATTAATTTTTTTGTCATTGTATACGTATATATATTTAATATTTGCATTTTTATTAATAATTAAGATCTTACTTATTCCTATATATACACACGGAACTCCAATGGTTGCATAACCAAAATTCACGAGGTAGAAGATGATCTTTCTACTAATTGAAAATCCTTTTCTACCGATTCAAAAGCTTACTGTCTCATTTCTAAGAATATGGTTCTATCGGTTCAAACCCGACTTCTATCGATTCAAATCCTTACTATCTTATTTCAAATGAAACTTTAACCTATTGAAATTATTTTTCTATAGGTACAAAATGCCACCGCCCAAAGTTTAATTGATTAAACTTCAACCGGTATAAAGTGCAAATTTTAGTTTTTTATTCGCAGAACACTCCCTTCTACCGGCACAACTACTTATTAGTTTATATACTTCATTTTCAGTTAACTTTGAATTAACTTGTGAATTCTCTACATCGTTGCAAATACGTAAGAAAATAACACCTCAATGAAATTTAATCATCCCGATTGATTTCATTGCATAATCATGTGGTGGAGAACCATCGTCTTAAACCCAATTTCTCCATGATCACCAACTTGAACTAAAGGCCATGTTACCGACCTAAACGTAATATAAAACCCCTAGCATGACAAATTCGTACGAAGTGCATACTTCATAACATGATCTAAGTAGGACTTTTACTTCATGTGCTTAATTGTATTAAAAGGTGTGCGGCTTCATGTTTATGGTTGGACCACTTGCGTGTTAATTAAGGTACTTGGACTTAACATGGGATTTTAGGCTTATCCCAAAACACCCGATCATATACATGTTAACATAAAGAATAGGTGACTTGGACATTATGCGACACTCATTCCCATGACAGATATCGAATTAAAGAATGTTAGGGCCACATCTCAAAAGAGCTACGAACCTATTTTCTATGAGCGCAATGGTGATTTCTTCGATTGCCATATTGATGATATTATTGTCAGGTCTCAGTCACATAAAAGCATTTGCAATACTTAACAAAATCATTTCAGAAAATAAGACATTAAAAACTAAAATTGAACTCACTCAATTATGCATTGATGTGCTCTCTCATCTTCTTCCTTCGCAGACGTTACCACCGCTCATGCCATGATCAATTTCATGAAAAAAGCTCCGATTTTCAAATAAATAAACTGGGTTATGTCACATCTTCTCTCTCTACATGTATATTAGAATAAATGTTTATACACATGTATATACATATGCGTACAAAATGACTGGAAATATTTAGAAACAAAAAAGTTTGTATTATTAAAAAATAATAATACAATAACACAGTTGTTTTCGTATTTTTTATTATGTTCAGGTTGCATACCGCATCACGTGTGCCCCTACCTCTATTGTTTTAAATGGGCTATTTTCAACTTGAGTCCAGATTATACATTCTCAATTGTTTTTTGGTATTTATCAAAGCGTACCCATGAACTTGTTGGAAATTGGAATACATGAGTTTTGAAATTGTTAATGAAACAGTATTAGTACTACCTAGCTCACATCCAGTGCTTTGACAAACTAAATGAACTGATAGTAACATAAAACCCCTCTAAATCCAACCAAGGATTCAATTAGAGAGTGCTGAAGGACTAGGTTGGTAGCCATTCAATTTAGATTCCCCCACTCTTCCCATCCTTAGATAAACAGGAAACTTAACAACCCTTCTGTCATCCCCTTCTTCATTCCAAGCTCCCTTGAATTCCTCGATCACATCATCAGTCAAAAGCTCAACACCCTGATCACGTGCCGTTTGATACGCTGACCCCGATTTGGTATACGCAATGTACTCTTCCAAATCCATCAGTCGTTCGGTTTTAAACTCGAATGGGCCTGTGTGATCAGCTCCATCGACTGGCTCGAATGGAAAATCAATGGTCTTGTACTTTTCCACAATTAAGTTTCGCCCCCAACTCCAATATGCTCTTGAATCAATGAAATACACTCTCTTGAAAATCAAGTCGACGCGATCGCTGACTTCTGGGGTGGTGTAGCACCACGCAGCGATCACTCCGTGGGGTCTTTTGAGTACCCATTTGACTTGCTGGTAGAATGTTGGAAGATCGAACCAATGCATTGCTTGAGCTACTGTGACAAGATCGACGCTTGCTTGATCTGATACCATGTTTTTGAGTTCGGCTAATGACATGTTGGGTGGCGTACATTTATATTGCACGTTGGGAAGCTGAATTGCAAAATCCAATTGACCTAGGCTGGTGTCTGTGGCTATGACATTCTTGTACTTCCGAGCTAGCTGAAAATGAACTTGTATTAGACTCACAATCACGTTCTAAAGATCCATTTTTTCATAATATCAAACATTCAGATTAATGAACATTGAAAAAAAAAAAAAAAAGATTTACCAGGAAAAGAAATCAAAAACAAATATGGCTAAGGTTCCTCACCCCCTCCCTGAACATTCTAAAGATGCAAAAATGCAAGAATAAAAAAAACGAAATTGAAAAAGAGTAATGCGAGAAATTCCGTATTCATCCAGACACAAATGCAGTTGGATGCACGAGGCCCTCAATAATTTGTAGACTTCACGTGGATCTAACAGTTACAAACACATTTGTGTTCGAATGTATTCGAAACATCCGTCTTCTTACACTTTTGATCGAAAAAATAGAGAGACGAGGGTGGAACTATATATAGTGGGGCCAGCAGAGGCCTCGTACCACTCAAAACTTATATTTTTCAACAAACAGTACGTATAATTTTGAGTAAATTTGTATGTAATTAGTATATTAGTTGAAACATTGGGTAAAACTATATTTGAAAGAAAATAGGCTGAATCACAGGAGAGTCGTCTGCGGCTCACACTTGGATAAAGCCGATTGAATTTAGAAGCAAAACACGAATCGATTTCCGCTATTCTAGATCCATAAACTGCACATTTTCTATAAGAGGGGGGAGGGGAAAATGGGGAAAACTTTAATAAAAAGGAGTCGTACATTTGGGTTTTTGATATTATTTGAGCATGATCTAGTATATGTATCAGGGCGTATCTCAGTTGGCCAAGTCTCAACTCCCACCAAAACCGAATCCAGGGGGAGGTAGCGAGGGTAAAGAAAGTCGGATTTGAGTAAAGAATTTAGAAAGAGAAAATGAAGGACTTACAGAGGCTGCGGCCTGGCCGCTGCCGGTGCCCACATCCCAAGCAAGGTCACGGCAAGGTGTATTGGACGCAATAAATTGGAACAGCTCTTCCGGGTAACTCGGCCTACCCTTCCAGTACAGGTCCCCCTGCTTTTTAAACAGATCCGCAGCCATCTCTCTCCCTCTCTCTCTCTCTTTCTCTCTCTCTCTCTCTCTCCAACTTACTGTGTGTATACCTACTCAAACACAAGTACACTCATGCATATATATATATATATATATATATAAGTGTGGGTAGCCACTGGCCATACATGACGAGGGCTGAGGGAAAAGAATTTTTGTCAAGCACGCTATGGATTGGAGAGTCACGGGCATACATTGAACAGAGAAAGTCACAGTATACGGTAGAAAAGCAAAAAGCAAAAAGTAAAAAGCAAATTCCCTTCCTATTACTCACAGATGGTCAGGGGCAGTCGTCCAAAAAAAAAAAAATTTCTATTATATATACATATATAAATTTATGAAATACATAGACTCGTAGCTATTAAATATTTAAAAAAATTTCAAATAGTAATTACTTTAAACATTATTTTCTAGACATTGAAAGTTAAGATATAATAAAAAATAAAATTGTGAAGGCTAATGAGTAGTGACGGTAATTAAAAAAGACTCACTTACTAAACATGGCCCATTATAAAAGCAAAACTATTAAAAATAAAAAGGGTTTTGAGAAAAGAGTTTACACAAAAGAAAAGGATTTCCACTTTCCACTACCTGTTAGTTCCTCCCGACCACGATTACAATGTCAGACCTTCTGCTGCTAGGATATATAGGAAAGGGGACAATGGGTCACCTTGTCTCAATCCTCTCTCCATAAAAAACTGCTCAGTTGGAGACCTATTCACTAGGATTGACAAACTGCATGTAGAGATACACTCCTTTATCCACTTAATCCAAACCAAAAGGGAGACCAAAAACCTTCGTCACAGACAATGAAATGCCAATTGAGATCATAAGCCTTCTCGAAATCCAACTTAATCACCAACCCTTTCTTTTTGCTAGCTTTCCAATGATGAACAACCTCATTAACAATTAGGATACCATCTTGTATACCCCTATTTCCCACAAAGGCAGATTGAAAATGGCCTATAATTGATAGCAGTACTGAGGACAGCCTTCTTGCTAGGATCTTATAGACACTGCCAATAAGGCAAATAGATCTATATTCACCCAGAGAATTACTGTTTAAGTTTATTCGTCTATTCTTTCAAAACTATCATATTCTATTGGCAGGTAATCATGAGGAAAAAAAAAATTTACTCTTTCTTTAAGAAGAGAGGAATCATATCAGTTGCCCTATAATTACTATTTAAGTTGATTCGTCTATTCTTTTAAAATTATCATATTCTACTGTCAGGTAATCATGAGAAAAAAATAATTGACTCTTTCTTTAAGAAGAGAGGTTTTCAAAATGTTAAAGGTTATGCAAACCCAGAACCTTCAAGTCATATTGGTGGAACTTCGAACAGTTGAACCCAGACATCGCTCTCTTAAAAGTCCTAGAGTTGAAGTATAAGAATTTAATAAATTTACTTTTGTAAGGGATTCGAGGCTACGAGAACTAATATTGAAGTTTCCGACATTTTTGTGTGATGAGGTTATTCGGGCTTATCTTGAAGTTTAGCCATATCAACCTAAACTTCCGAAAGACCAATTTCTTAAAAAAAAATCGTGGTCATAGCTTGATAACATAATCCTAGAGACTTGAACTTTGTGGTTGATCACCCGATATTATGGCTTCTATTTAGGATGTCTTTATAGTCGTATTACAATTTGAGCCGACCTATGACTCGGGCCATAAGGTGTCTTGAGTCGACCTGTGTCTTTAGTTGTGTCATGTCTTAAGTCGAGTTATGTTCTTAAGCCGTATCGTATTTGTTTTCATAAAGTATAATTATAGTAGAAGTGGAAATGTAGAACCTAGCTCACTGTTGCAATATGTATTTTTCAATTAGTCTCGTTCGGTCTAGTCCTGATCGTGTCGTTTTCGTATAAAAAATAATTAATAAAATGTAATAATTACTACTATTCTTTCGAATAATGGCAAGTACTACGAGTATTGTCCTTAGGGATTAAAAGACTAAGTTACAATTATTTTAGTCAATTTCTAAATTAATTCGAGAAAAAAATATTTTGATTTTATTTTCTAAAATTATAATAACTAAAGTAAAATTCAAGATAATTAAAAATGATATAAAATTTATGGGAAGAAAGTCTAGGGTTTCAGTTCAACTTAACCTTTTGAACCTAAATTTATTTAAATTGAAGGATTTTTAATTTGGATTCACTAGATCGCGGGTCCTTGCAAAATCTCCTAAAAATATTTGTGTATCATCAAGCGGCATTAATTATCTTCGCCTAGTACGCGTCGTCTTACTAGTATGATCCGTCTCAATGGCACAGACCGTCTAATAGTACGACGTGTCTTACGATAGTATAATTTATCACAGTTAATTATCACAAATCAATGAAAGCTTTGCATAAAATGTATTTAAAAATATGAAATCAAACATCTAGTGCCTATAATTCAATCTGAATAATAAATTCAACAAAAATAATAAAAATTTTGTTACTAGGAATATAAATTTCACCTACGCTTTAAAATAAAATTTAGCTGGCCATTGAAAAAGAAGTCATCGCGATTTGAATCTCATAAATCAGCTCTCGGATTGTTATACGTGTTGATATTAAAGCATGTAGAGCAACTTTTTTTCTTCTTTTTATTTTTGGCTGATGCCGTCCCCTTCTCTTGCCTTTTATTTTGTGCGCCTCCTCCTTTTTTCCACTCTCCAGTAGCCCTTTTTCCCATATAAACCTAATTCTTTTTTTATGGGCCCACCAATTCAAGTCTAAAGACTTGTAATATCAATCTATTTTTGAAGCCCGTGACACATAATTTAAAATAAACAATTAAATTGTTATTTGTTCCATAATTTGTTATTTGGTAATGAATTTTGCTCATATAATTTGACTTTGCATGTGTATTTTATAACGAAGTCTCCGAATACCTACAATATAAAAATAAAATATTACACTCCGAGTAAAATATTAAAAAAGACTTGACACAAATAAATTAAGAGGAGCTAATGTGAACATTTACGCGCCTATCAGGTTCCATCATTCAGCCCCTCCTCTTTCGTCTGTTTTTCTAATTGGTCTAGTCCGATCTTGTCCAATTTGTTTTATTTTTAAAACAATCGATTCAGTTTCGATTGTATGATCTTCAACACTGGATTGAGTCGGACCAAACCGGACTCGACCGAAATACTTGCAATGCATTATATACATGTTAATATCCTTTTTAGATAGTAAAAATTTATGTAAGAGTTAATATCATTTTATTTATAGAGCATGGTCCATTCATGATCCAGCTGATTATTTGCATACTAAAAGATTCAATTTTTTTGTCATATTTGGCTTGGTCCATTCATGACTCAGTCACCCGATAAATCATAACCCGGACCAAAATCGAGCGAATCAAAAGCAAGCGTATATAAATATTTTTATCAACGGCTATCCGAGTCTAGAAGATTGCTATGTCTTTATCGACGGCTGCGTAGAAATTTCAATGACAGTGCCATAAAGCATCTTTGAATATTAATCAGTCCACAGAGCGCCAACAGCTTCCTCATCTGAAATTTCACGTCATGCCCATAAAGATAACAAGGACCAGAAAAGCACAGCCAAGCTTATGGTCAGCATAATCTTAATATCCCACCAACCATCTTTTATATTTATAAACC
The DNA here is from genome assembly GCA_014822125.1 of Arbutus unedo. Lineage (NCBI taxonomy): Eukaryota > Viridiplantae > Streptophyta > Magnoliopsida > Ericales > Ericaceae > Arbutus > Arbutus unedo. Next base: position 3,393 of record JABCMJ010008936.1, on the reverse strand, counting down.
TAATAAATATGCTATTGTAGCTAGTAAGGTATACAAATCCCTGTACCAATTGCTGTAAAAAATCACATCCAAATGACTCGAACAAGTGGAGATCATGGGGAAAGCAACAGCAGAAGCAGCAATTACGCAGAGCAAAATTTCAAAATCAAAATCAACATAGTGAAGGAATCAAATGGAAATGATGATAAAACTTTCAAACGTCGAATTAAGAAAGTTCCACCGGTGCTGCGAAGCAAGGAAAACAACAAGGGAGAATATGATCCGAAGGTGGTTTCTTTAGGTCCATACCACTACGGGAAACCCGAGTTTCAGTTTGTGGAGAGCCTCAAGCCAATGGTGGCTAGACTGTTTGTTTCGGACAGCGACAAGGACATGGATGAGTTCTATCACAAGGTACTATTAACGGTTGACAATTCCAGAAGTTGCTATGATGAAGGTTCAACAGTTACATATAGCGATGATCAATTTGCTAAAATGATGCTATTGGATGGTTGTTTCATTTTAGGTATGATTGAGAGCTTTGGCCTATCAGATCAGAAACCAGATCGCGAAGCAAAATATGATGATTTTATAACTCACATAGGCATGTTTGTGTGGTATTCTATCAATTCAGATATGGTTTTCTTGCTTGAGAATCAACTCCCGTTTCAAGTTCTTGAGTTGTTAATGAGTTTGAAATACAAAGATGATGAGGGGATGAAACGAATCAACGCGTTCTTGGAAAATCAGATTCCTTGGGACCTGCCATTTCAGATAAAGGAGGAAAAGAAAGCAAGTGGATATGAAAACCAGCTCCTTCATATCCTTCAATTGTTCAGGACAAAATTGCTCTTAGACCATTGTGCTGAGGAAGTTAACCAATCCCTTAATCATCTCAACTCATTGAGGGCCTCACAGAGAGAGAAACAAAAAGGCAAGGGCAAACTTAACATTAAGGATTATATGCATTCGTTTCGTTCTGTCACCGAGCTCAAAGCAAAGGGAATACAATTTAGGCCTATAAGTTCTGAATCTGTCAAGGCCATTAAGTTCAAATCCTTTTGGTTCGATGGATTGCTCGAACTTCCTCCGTTTCTCATTACTCCCAAGACAAAAACAATGTTATCAAATGTTATTGCTTATGAATTGTGTTCAGACAATACTAAAAACCTTGCCATTACGTCTTACGTCGGTTTCTTGAAATCCCTCATTGATCACCCGGACGATGTAAAAGAGTTGCGGTCAATGCATATATTGTTCAACAGGCTTGGCAGTGACGAAGAACTGGCTAATGTTTTCAAAGAGATCTCTACTTTTGCAGTGGAGGATTACGGGATGTACGGGGATCTTACAATGAGCATTCAGGAGCACTACAATAGCAAAGTGAAGACGTGGATGGCTGAATTCGTTCATAAGCATTTTAGCAGCCCGTGGACTCTCGTTGCTTTCATCGCTGCATCTTCTCTTGTTGTCTCGAGTTTTATTCAAACCTACTTTACTGTATTCCCTCGATCCCGCAAATAGATGCATTCCATTTCGCATTTCTACGGGAGGGAAATTAAATGACAAGATTCATAAATCCAGAATCAAATGATTCTTAGCTTTTAGATATCTCCTCTTGTTCTTCTTCATTTTCATTCTTTCTTTATGTATTCATGAGTGTTTTCACTTCTCGCATTCTGAAAGGTGTTAAACGCCTTTCAATTTTTGCCTCTTGTAACAAGAATACGTGTTTCAGTGCACAAAACTGTGACACACCAGTCAAGTTGTTATGTCAGTTGTTTGGCCGAGCATCCAGGGAAAGTCGGTGGACATCCGAATAAGTAATCAATGGTCTCACATCGTTTATCAAATGTGAGTTCAGTACTATTTATAATATATTATGATTCTACCTTATACGATGTCTTTTAAAACCGTGAGGACGCTAAAACCAAATAAAACTTAACAGTTAAACATATTCATCTTGGAGCAATTCAAGGATTCACCTACTAAGAAGCCTATAAAATTTAGACAGTCAGAGCGAATAATATTGTACAAAACGGGAGCAGATCGTTACAAAGACTATCTCCGGCCATGAGCTTCCTTTGGTATGAACCACTCCAATCCAAGTAATTGAGGATGCTCAAACAATGGTTAAATATGAATTTATCTTTTTGACTTTTGTTTTCTATTTTCATATTTAAATTTTGGCAGACAGAGATGATGTTTGAAATAGGGTTTTGGAGGTAGAGAGAAGAAGCTTACAGTCGTAGGGTTGCATTTGGTGAATCAACATTCCTAACGGTATGTTTTCATCTTGGATTTTTGTATCAAGAAAAGAAAAAGAAAGCGACGATCGAGAAATTAAGTTAAAGAATAATAAACGAAGATGAAGTAAAAGTCCTTTATTTTCTGCCCTTCAATGTCACTTTTTATTGCAATTATATAACAACTCATTTTCAACTATCTGAATTTATTAATACGTGATGTTTTTTGTAAACTCTTTTTGAAAAGAAAAAAAAAAGGAAAATATCAATTCGACATTAGAATTTCAAGAGCATAAACATAAAATTATCCATCTTTCTACTAGTTTAAGCATTATGATGAGTTAATACTCCATAACGTATATGATATTAATGCAATTTATTTGATATTCGAACCTTACTAATGACTTAATAACCTTACACAAGTTTTATCTGAGAAGAGCTTAGATGCAAACGTGGGCGTGTAAAAGACATAAATAATAAAATTATTCCTTTCTAAAAACTTTTAGAAAGACGTAAAAAAATTTATGGGTTCCATGCTATTAATTTGAAGGAGATTTATGTCGGAATCACATCCTTTATTAGTTCAATAAGTTTGCAGACAGAAAATATAGCTTAAATCACAAAATATACTAAAAATAAACTTAATAAATCTCTCCATCCGACGTAGATAGCTACTAGAGCTTAAATGCCATCACTAAAGCCCGCTAAAAGATTATTTAGAAGAAAATGCAACAGTATCTGAAAATAGACACTCCTAATATTGTTGAATTGCTTTAAAAAAAAACTACTGATCATGCGTCTCTGCTATCTAATTGACTTTTCATCACCTCTGCAAACCGCATAAAAATTATTGAAGTTGTTTTACCAGCAAAATTAGCAGAGTCACATACTACCTCTTGGAAAACTCTTGGCTACGTTTGGCGGCGGCAACAACAGCATTCATCAAGATTCCACGAAAGCCGCCCTTCTCCAACTCATGAATACCGGCAATGGTGGTTCCACCAGGAGATGCAACATCATCTTTAAGCTGACCTGGGTGCTTCCCTCCTTTGCTAACCATAGACGCTGCTCCCAATACCTGCAAACAAACGTACGTATTTTCAGTTATAATCCCCCGAAAAAGATAGAAGTGTCTTCAGTCGTTACAGCAGCATGGAAATTATGAAAA
>JABCMJ010008932.1:0-16890 GCA_014822125.1 Arbutus unedo | reverse complement strand
CACAATATAAAGCTTTATGTTAACTACTAGACATTCTAGGATTGATCAGGATATCACAGACAATACTCAAGTATACTAGCACATTTTTTAATGGAAGCTGAACATTACTTAACTAGCATGTCTTCTGTCGGAGGCTAGACATCGGATCATGTCAATACAATACATCAATTCACAATTTAACATTTACTGACTAACACATATCAAGCAAAAAGAGTAACAATGTCACATATCCAATTTTTCTAGGCGAAATCTCAATCTTATGGTAAAAGAAAAATGAATGTTTAAATAAAGACGTAAGGATATAATTCGAACATCAAGGAGTCCTACAAGATTCATAGAAACCCAACCCTTAGTTCTATGCCCACTCAAGTTAACATTCCACAAATGACATAGATGAGTAACAAATGGTACAAAACATCTATAGTATGAAGAAAATAAGATAAAAAGGTGAACCATGGAGCAAAATAGAACGAAAATCAAAATCAAATAAAAAACTGCCTAGTCCGTCCGGATGCCCAGAACCTCCGTCCGGATGCTCGTCTCCGAAAAACCAAAATTTCACTACTAAATTTTCCGTCCGGACGCCCGTGGTTTCCGTCCGGATGCTCGGGCGATTTACAGTTACGCAATTTTGACAGTTTTCTCCCACTTCATCCACACAACAATGTCAACCTCTAAACACGAATTAAACATGAAACATGGGTCCAAATACATCATAAAACACATACCAAATGTTAGAAATCCCTACCTCAAGTTTGAAATCAAAAAATTTGGTATGGAGGCGTTAACCCTAACTTCCAAGCTTCAATTCCTAAGCTCTCGATTTTCAAATCATGATCCGTCTTTGATTCCACATCAAACACATTCCAAACTTTATATATCTTAAAGAAATTTTCTAAAATTGTGGTATGGATTGGTGGTGGTGGTAGAGGGAAGGTAGAGCTTGGTAGAGCTTGGTAGAGAGAGAAAGAAAATAGATGGTGAAATAAAAACATGGCTTGTCTAAACTCCCAAAATTTGATTATTAAGGCCCCTAAGGGCACTCACGTAAAACACCATTTAGTGTGACGTGCACGAGACAAAATAAAAGTTCCCAAACTTGGGTCCCTTAACTAAAATTCGAAACATAAAATAATTAACCAAATGATTATCCCACAATAAAATTAATTTAAAATTTAAAATTTTCCAAGCCCTCGCATATAGTTTATATGCAAAATATGATCAGATGAGAAAAAAAATCCAAGCTATTCATGTTTTCATGGTATATTTTACCTTTGAATTTTTCATGGTCAATTTGTAGAAAGTAGAAATTCCATTGAGATTCAATGATAATTTTGATGAATATGATGTTAAGATGATAAATTTGGTAACGTGATAATAAGATGGTGAATTTGTTGGGCACGCCTAAATTTACCATGATGATAAACATAATTCACTAAAAATTTCACGATGGTAAATTTGGTTATTATGAATTTGGTCAGTATGTTTTCATTGTATATTTGTTCTTGATTTTTTCATGATAAATTTGTAAAAAGTAGAAAGTAACATAAGGTTATTGAGATGATAAATTTGCTCATTTTGATGAATTTTTTTGCAAATATGATATCATTATGGTAAATTTGGGACATGAAAATTTTTGATAAATCTGTTTGTCACGCTCTCAATTTTAAACATAATAATCATAGCATATCTTTTAGAAATTTTTCACAATTTTCGCTAATAAGTCCAAAATATTTCATTCATGGTCATTCATTTTATCATAGTTAAAAATGTATTACAGATCAAAAGGGTATATCCCCAGCTCGATGTATCAAAATGTCATATCTAACAGTTTAAAGTTATATCGTTTGATCGCAAAATAAACAAATAATATGTAAATTAAATAAAACCTTTCAAAATGAGTTTATAAGACACTATATAAACTCTATCTATGTAGCTCCAAAAAATGATGCATCATCTCATTCACTTCACGCACTCCATGCTAAACTCTCAGCATGGTATGTAAAAATGATAGGATGAGCTACATAGTCCAGTAAAAAAATATACACCAATATTATGAGATGAATTGACATGTTACACAACACCAAACAATAACATAAGTATAAACTCATGTGAGATATTTCAAGATATACATGCTCAATATACTCACCTATAATATCATCAACCTATCCATTATTTAAAATGAACCCATGATTCCAATTTCTATTATCAACGTATCATCGTTCATTGCCATATTAATACTCGTTTACGTTCCGCCTGAATGGGATAATAATATCATGACACGCTCTCTAAGTACATTTACAACCAAAGCCAATAATCTCATTCATCCTCATAATACGCTCTTGGAGGATGCTAAAAATGACATGTTACCTCCTAACACACTCTCGAATGAGACTAGACATATTTGTCATCTCCTAGCACGTTTTCAAAGGAAGCTAGTAGCTGAAAGTCATCTCCTAGCACATGTTCGAGGGAAGCTAGACAGGTGGCATGTCGCCTCCTGGCACAACCCCGAAGGGTGCTAGCCATATCTTCATACCTTTCTCGTTTTATTTCCTTTATTCATGTTTCACAAATTCAAAATCCAACATCATACAACATATGTCTACGAATCACATGCAATCCGGCAATTAATGAGAAGACAACAGTTCATAACATAAAAAAGACATCCCAACAAAATGATAAGAGAAATAAGCAATGAAAGTTTAGAATAGTAACTATGTACTAACACATTATAATCAATATATCCGCATCATATTCACATCAAATCCTCATAACACATGTCATAGTCATAGTCAAAGTCGTTTTGTTTGAACTCATCATGAACTCACATATGCGCGTCAACCGTGATGGGTAAGGCATCTCAACATAAGGGGCTATCAAAATGCACTCTACCTTAATCTACATACAGCATAACATCTCATGGCAAGACAAGCTTATCATACTCCTAAGGAACAAGGGAATTGGACATGACATCTTACACGCAAGGGGTCATCAATCCACACTTTGATTATGGCAAGTCACTCATGGCACGATGATTATGGCAAGTCAATGCCTATCACTCTTTCATGTAACAAAAGAACTCCTCGCGACACTAAAACAGACTGGACCATCTCTTAAAATGAGAACAAGAAGTATAAACTCAAAGAGGAAGAACCTCTTACACGACCATCTCACCACATGACCCGAACCACAGTCAACACGACGATACCTCACTAACATAGTCTCGGCCCCTAAGGGTAGGCAAACGGTTCTCACATGAAAAAAATATAGAATAATGACAATATCAACATGGGGTCATCTCAATGCGAAGACATTTCTCAACTCAACTCACTTCCTATCGAGTGATAATGATATTAATACCGATTAACCCCGTTATGAGGGCACGCTACATAACTCAATCCAACATTTTCTATCATCAACAAAATACCATAGGTTCTTGTTTAATGTTCCAAAAATACCTTTCGTTACATATGTTAAAGCGTCGTCCATATCCGATCATCACATTATTTGATCAATTAATAAAAAGTTGTCAAATTCCGTTAAACCCCTAAAGTCCATTTTACGAATTATTCAAAACATAAGTTATCTTGTAATACAACATCTCTTATTCCCCCCAATCATGCATAACCACACCAACTCATAAACGTGACATAACGCACTAAACGATGGTCCAAAATCATAAGCACGTCATCCCAAAGTCCATAACTAAGCTTTTCATATCAGGCATAGTCGCTCAAGCAAGGTGAAGGTTGCTCGAGCGATCTACAAAATAGTAGAGGTCACTGGACCAGTCGCTAGAGCGACAGCAAAATAATATAGGTTGCTCGAGCGACTCTAGCGATTTCAGGAAATTTTCAGAAATCGTAGATTGTACAAATAGATTTTCCTACTCTAAATTATCAATAAAAAACACGATCAAAGCACCGAAACATGATATATATATATATATATATATATATATAATAAGAGTGAAATCTCCCTACCTTATAGAACTCCAAGTGTGAAACTCTTACTTCCAAGTTTTCTTGAACTTCAAACCCCCTCCTCCGAGTTCCGAATCAACGATCAAGCCTTAAATACTCATCGAGCACGATGTAATCCCATCATGTCTTGAAGGAATTTGAAATCGGAATAAGAACTCTAATGATATTGTAGAGAGAAGTGAGAGCAAATAGTAGAGAGAGAGCGAGAAATAATAAATGAGGGTTTGTGGCCTCCCCTCCCCTTAAAAATCTGATTTAAGTCCACCAATGGGCTTCCCAAATAAAGCCTCAACATTCTCGTACACGTACATATCAAATATACGCCCTCAGGTCTAAGCCCCGCTACTAAAAATTTTGAATCACTTAAAATAAATCAAACACATATACCGTCACATATTTCAAAATTATTATTTAAAATGCAAAATCCGGGTACTTACACTCTTTTTCGTAGATCTTATCATTATAGTTAATTTGAACTGTATATGGTAAATTTTAAGGGGAATATGATAAATTTGTTGGACATGATGAAATTTACTGTGATGTTTATATTAAAATATGGCATATTTTTGTACATGATCTTTTTATTTTTTACTTTTTTAACAAATTTGTTTCATACATTGATTGTCCTCATTTGTTTAATACATGGTAGTTGCAATAAACGGTGGGTTGATTATAATTTTTAGGCATAATGAGAAGATTGCTGCAATTTAGGTAGATCGCAGCTGAAATCTTGCGCAAGTGAAAAATAAGATATGTGATAGATGGGGTCATTTGGATACTGAATCGGCTATATTGAGTTGCTTATTAGTTGACAATTAAAAAGAAAGGACTGCACAATAAAAGATTGAGTGGCATGCCATGCCATGTTGGCAATCCGAAAATGGGTATCAAAACATTAAATGCAAGGTAGCATATACCATTACCAATAAAAAAACTATAATGTGTTTACGTAAATGTATAAGAGGACATGAACATACGGCAAAATTTGTACCTTTTACCATTAAATCTAGACACACATATACATAAATAGAAAAATATGACATACCCCACAAGTGTGCAACTAAACACCTATCAGACAAGATGCATTACAACAAAGCAAGGACAACATCCTAATTCTACTTTTATTTTCCTCCAAAATAATATTGTATGTTGTGCGTCTATTGTAAAGGGACATAAAACTGAGCATATAAAGCACAAAAAGTGATCTAAACTAAAAGAATCCATCGTCCTTGAGTCATGTTTTTCTAAGTTAATCAAACCCACAATATACTCATGAGAGCTTCCCATACTTGCAGAAATACATGGCAAATGAGTTATTTGATACCATGGGTCATCGACTCGCACTCAACAAGGGCTCATCCATGTGATACCATATTGGGTAACAATAAGTCTGTTTAGAAGGATAACATGAAACAACAACTAAAACAACATCCTCTTCAAAGCCTCATCATGACATTCACATAAACTAAGTTCATTGATTAAGGCAAAAATTGATCTATAAGTTATGTCTTTTACATATTTTGCTTCCACCTTTTTAATCCTTTTGATATCTACCGTCTTGGCATTGCGATTATTTGTATTGGCTTTTTTATCCTTAAATTTTGCACGAAGATGACCCAATGTCGAATCAATATCCTCTCATATCATTGAGTTCAACTTTTCTCTTAGTTTAAGTATTATACCCCCTTTCGCATGATCTATGTTTTACCAACAATAACACATCAAATAAAATCTGAAATAACCATCTACACACATTGAGGGATCGATTGTAGATAGATAAACATAACATCATGCCACATTTTACCAATTATGAATTTACAATAAGCAAATTAACCATCAACAAACATAAGATTACTTATGCATCAGTGCTATGCAAATTACGCATCAGTGCTATGCAAATTCAATCTCAAGATAAATGCACTTATCGACTCCAACTCTAGAATTCCATCTGAAATTGCAATTAAAAAACAAAGACAAATGAACGTGGTAAATTCATACAAACCGGATTTTGATACACATGGTAATTTTGGAACCTGCATAATGTATTCAGCAATCACAACATAACATCCTAAGGGCCTACGGTTTACATACATGGTAAATTTGTTAGAAACATGAACGATTAAAAAACACAAAGTGTATCTAGATTATGGATATGAATTTTGTCCTAAACACAAAGTATATATATTTTCGATACACAACATGAATGATTAAAAAACTTGCATGTCACTTGATGCACAAAATGTGTATCTAGATTAGAGATAACAAGAGAAAGAACGACACTAAACTTTCATTCACAATCTCTCTCAAATAGCAACTATTGTCTTGGTTTCTTGTAGCATATACAAGAGTTATATTGAAATATAAAATCCAATTTCAAACTCATGTTCTGAAAATGATCTATATATTTGATGATTGGGAAAGAGTAATTGAACGTACTTATCTATTTTTTCTACGCACAACATGGTAAATTTGGATGGAATGATCGACCGGCAAAAAAGTATCGCTAATGCGTCAGTCAAATTAGTATTTACAAATGTACGGTAGAGACCTTCCACCTTTTTGGACACGTGTACGGTGATGATACAATCCACCTTCCAACTTCTACTAGAAATGTATTACGCAGGAAAAGACAAGGATTGGGGAGAAGGTACTGTGATACCAAAAATAATAGAGCTTCTACTGCAAACATGCAGAGAGTGTTAGGATTTTATACTAAAAGTTATGACTTTATGTAATGGATTAATATTTGTTTAAAATTATTTAAACAATTATTTTTTTTCTTGATGAAAATATTTATGGGCAATATTTGTATTATATCATATCATATTGTGCATAGGTGTTTCTTATTCCACATAGTGGATAATCTAGTGTGTAGAGTTTGACTTATACACAGAGGATTAGATTATCGATTCTTGTAGAATATAAGTATTTAATTCACAGTCTTACGTAGAATTGAACACATCACCAGCAAGATTGTAACACAGTATTTCAGTAGGTCTGTATTAACTATGAAAAATGATATAGTTTTAACTTACTGTGTTAGTACATTTTGTGTGTATTGAACAAGACCACTATGAGGTAATTGTATTTATATTGATAATATAATACAATTCTCACTTCATGGTTATTATAAATGTTTGTGCTCTTAACTCAAAGATAATTAATGAATATGTACATTTAATGTTGTTGACTTTGATTCATTATAGAATGAGTATTTATGAGCTAATAGTCTCGATGAGTTGGGTCACAATATTAAATGTATACAATTGTTAATTATTAATGGAATCAATGTCCCTTTATAGGGATTGATGATATCTTCTTGAAAAAACTTATAAATTTCAATTATGTCAAACCTTGCAGGTATATATTAGTAGCTGACATAACGAATAAATTAAGTAGAAGGTTTTAAGAAATTTTATACATGTTGATTAAATAAATTCTCAGTAATCTATTTTAATCAACTAGTATATGTAATCTTAACATGAGGAAATAAATAAACATTTAATAATATGAAACTCGAAATATAATTTTGAGATATGAGAAGAGAATGCAATTATAATTTTGTAATGATATGAATTATAATTTATATAATTCGAATTTTAATTTGGGTTGGATTAGAAATCTCAAATTATATAGGAAGGCAGACCATACTTCTCTTAGGGGTCTCTATTGTTGCCTATACATAACTGCTATACTTTCTAGGTCAGACACATAACTTAATACTCGAAATATTGAGAAAGATTCTGTGAAGATAAGGTGCAATAAGATTATAGTAGAATATCTCGAGGTCAGTCAAGCAAAATCATTTCAACCGTGCTCAAAGTTCAATTAAGATCAAACTGTAAAAATTATTGAGATTAAACCAGAGAGATCTTAAAGGTACGAACTCTAATTTTGCCTAGTAGGGTTTCATATTTTTTTGTTGTATAATCTGTGTGCGTTTATCACTGGGTCTCGAGAATCGATCCCTACTAGAAGGGTACTCAAATCATTGGAAGGTTCTAGAGCTTCTGCTAGAAATTGAGTTTTTTATTTATTTTAAAACATGCACTTGAGCTATTAAAGAGTTAAAACCAATGTAAAAAAATACATATTAAAAAGAACTTAAAGAATACTGATTAAAAAGACAAAGATTATAAAAAAATGCATATAGCAAAACAATTAAAAGTTATAAAAAATATAAATTATAAAAAAATTAATATTTTTATTCTGGTCCGGTTCGATCCGCTCAAGTATTTAGAGTTAGAAAACTAAAATTGAATCGAAATTTTCTATGAAAAATCAAATCAAACTGATCTAGCTATAAAATTGGATCAACCCATCAATTCTATTTAATTTTTTGATTTAATTTGCCTGATTAACTTTACACCCTCCGGAATACATTTTTTAGAAAATGTATTTGATAATTTTTGATAAAATCATAGTTGTTTATTTTGTACCTTACTGGTCTCGTCGTGGTATTAGACTATCGGCATACCGTTTTAGTCCGTTTCAATGCACTTCGGCCTATTCCGGCCGATATTTTACCATAGCAGTCTATATATATATATATATTAAAAAATTTAATTAATAATTTTTTATAGACATAAATTAAAACTAAAATAATCTCATTTTATATTTAGTAATTTATTTTTAAATTATAAAATTTTATTTTATATATTTAATGTTATTATTTTTGTTAAAAAATATTATTTAAAAAATATATATTAATTTTAAGGATAAATTAAATACCAATACATGAATAATAAAACTGTTCCGCTCACCGTACGAGATCATAACTTTGGATACAATACAAAATGCAGCATGGCCGCCGCACACTCTCATTTTCCTTCGCCCCAAAACCTTTTCTTTCCTATAAATCGGACACCACTCCATCAGTTACTCTTCAACAGTTCCTCTCTCTCTCTCTCTCTCTCGCTCGCACCCATTCCATCGATGGGCGAGAAAGCGAACCATGACTCAGAAGAAGCCGTCCGCTTCAAATCCCTTGCAGAGAAGAAATACTCCTCCTCCAACCTCAAATCAGCCCTAAAATATGCCAGGCGTGCCCACCGCCTCTCACCCACCCTCAATGGCCTCTCCGAACTCCTCACCGCCTTCAAAATCCTCCGCGTCGCTGCTAAGTCGTCCTCCACGTCCACCACCGTTTCCGGCGGCGGGCAAACACTCGACTGGTACAAGATCCTCCAGATCGAGCCCTTCTCTCACATCAACACTGTCAAGAAACAGTACAAGAAGCTCGCCCTAACCCTTCACCCTGACAAAAACCCCTTCCCTGCTTCCGAGGAGGCTTTTAAGCTAGTAGGGGAAGGGTTCAGAATTTTGTCGGATAAGATTAGGCGGAAGGAGTATGATATGAAGCTGAGGATCGCTATGCAATCGGAAGCTACGGAGGGACGCGGTGGAGTGGTGGAAACGGCAGTGGATGCATTTTGGACGGCGTGCTCGACTTGTCGGTTGTTGCACAAGTTTGAGAGGAAGTATTTGGGTCATAATTTGATGTGTCCCAGTTGTAAAAAGAGCTTTAAGGCCATTGATTTTTCGGAGAAGGTTTCGGCGGCTGAAGAAGATGATAGGGTTGGGACTAGATCTAGTGATAGGATTAAGGATAGGGCTAGGAGTGTGGAGAGGTTTCCAAGTGGAAAATTGAAGCGGAAAATGAGTAGTGTTGAAGAGGTATTGGCGAGGTCAAGGCCGGATGAAATGCAGAGAAATGTGAAGTTGAATCTTAATTTGCCTAGTGGTGGTAGGGTTGAAAGATCAAGAAATGTGAATGAGAAAGAGGAAAGGGATGCTGGGGTTGGGGTATTGGAGAAATCGAAGTCCAAGAGGGCAGATAATGGAGAAGAGACCATGACATTAGCGGAAATGCAAGCCTTAGCACGGCGAAAGGTGAATTGGGAGAAGAAAAAAAAAAGGTCCAAGGAAGATGAAGGAGAAACGGAAATGGAGAGCGAGAAGGTGAAAGACAAGAAGATGAGGCGTAGTGCTTCTAAGGGTGGGCATTTGGAAAATAAGAGGCGGAGATGTTTTAAGGGTGGAGATTTACAGAATGAGAAATGTAGAAGTAAATCGAAAAGTGGGGATTTGGAGATAATGGCAGTGGAGGATTCCGATTTCTATAATTTTGATAAAGACAGAATGGAGAGGAGTTTTAAGAAAGGGCAAGTGTGGTCAATTTATGACGATGATGATGGAATGCCTAGGCATTATGGCTTGATAGATGAAGTTATTTCGGTGAACCCTTTTGAGGTGAAGATGAGTTGGTTAGATCTTCAGACTAATGGAGATGATGGTCTGATTTGTTGGGAGAAAATGGGAATTCATATTTCTTGTGGGAGGTTTAAAGTTGCAAGGAAGACTTCAGTTGATTCTGTCAACATTTTTTCTCACATTGCAGATGCTGAAAGAGCAGCGAGAGAGGTGTATAGGATTTATCCAAAGAAGGGTTCGGTGTGGGCACTTTATAAGGAAAAAGATTTAGAAAATGAAGCGAAGAGGAACTCTTCTTTGGATAGAGGGGGAAGATGCTATGACATAGTTGTTTTCTTAACTAGTTACAGCGAGATACATGGGTTGAGCATGGCTTACCTTGAAAAGGTTGAGGGGTTCAAGACAGTATTTAAGAGGAAAGAGATTGGTTGTCATGCTATCAGATGGCTTGAAAAAGATGAAGTGAGGATGTTTTCGCACCAAATTCCTGCTAGGAAGCTTTCCGGGGAAGAGTCTGCAGATCTTTCAAAAGACTGTTGGGAACTTGATCCGGCCTCACTTCCTCCTGACTTGCTTACCATTGCTCTGTGCAAGTAGTTTACGCCTTTCTGGTGCTAAACCGGCCGATGAGCTATCTGCTATGTATGTACATTTGCTTGTTTGTTCTATGTGCTCTGCATGAAATATCTATGAAATTTGGGTCAGACACCCTTTGAAAGGGAACCTTGTTGTTTCTTTGTTATGGCACATGGTTGCTTAATGTTGTTAGTTGTAGTTGTATTGGGTTATGATTTAAGATGACAATTATTTTGTCCTTGTCGTCATTAGCTTTTCGTCTGGATTTGTATGATGTCCTTCCTCAATTATTGACTGGCCGGCCTCAGGGGAAGGAGTCCATTACGTTTGCCTCTAAAACCCTTCCTTTGGCAGCGTATTTACTCTTCTATTGCATATGCACGTATATATATGTTCATGCATTGTGGTAGATTTGCACAGGATTGTTATGATGTGGTTGTGCGTCAAGTACAATTTGCCATTTTTATGGTAAGTCGCCCCGTGCCATGCACGTTCCATTAGCATTGCTATGATCCAAAGTCCAAACACATGCAAAATGAAAAGCAAAATAGGAAGGTCCACATAGATATACCGACATACATTTAAACTACAATATTTACTAACACAAAACTTGTTCAATGACAAATCTTTAGAATGATCACTCAAAGTCATATATACGTATCTCATGAAAAATTCTATCATCATTACCATATATACTGTTTATGTGCATTACGAACCTGACCTGCAAATAACAAAGATGCATAAGCCCCAGGGGTATGAAAAAGGGGGCTGAAGTACTGAACATGGACTCTAGAAAGAGGTAACATGCATGATAGTTGCTCTGCGCCCCCGCATGGGCATACTCAATGCATTTTTCACCTGTTCATATTCAGATCCGCCAGCCATGTATTTCTTGCATACGAATCGAGTATTACATCCCAACACATAAGTACCTCATTCGTATTTCATGTTGTACTAAAGAAAACATGAGTACTGAATGATCTCAATCTCTGATGGTTAGTAAAAGCAAAAGCCAAGCCTAAAAACCATGGATTATAATTGACTTCAGATACCTGACGAAGAAAAGCATCTCTCTAGCATCAATTTAGTTGTTAATTTTTGCAGCCTGTCGTTGACTGAAATGGATAGGCATCCCTTAGATCTTCCATTCACTTATTGATGATGCAGCAGGAATGAAACCCATAGAATTTGGTAATGTGCTGAATAGACAGATTGATCCAAATTTCCACTTTTTGGTGCTTAATGGGTGATTAAGTAAAGAGTGATTTTGCGACTGGAGAGTGATTTTAGTGGTTAGGCAATTTGAGACTATTGGTTTCCTTTTCGGAAGGAAATTTATAGTACTTAATATTGGGTAAACTACAAAGAAAATGAGGAAAAATATAGGATAGTATCACATGCCACATAGGATAGAAAAACGATGAGACGACTTCTTTTCTGTATAGGAAACTTTAGCACTTTAGTATATGGTATAAATTTGGTCGTAGTTTTGGCATCTGTGCCAACAATTTCAAGTCTTTACAGGTTGTTTGTCGGAGGTAGGGGTGGAATCGGTCCTGCTCGATATGGTTTTGCCTACTTTCTCTCGTAGACCGACTAAATTTATTCCGCTTTTCATGCCAAATGAATTTTCTTTTGATCACTTGAGAAGAAGTAGAAGAGCAGAAACTGAAACCAGACCAAAACTCAATTCAGCATTTTTGGTTCCATCAGTTTATTCTGGTTTTTGGGTTTCAGAAAATTAAGGAAAATTAAATTGGAAGGCAATCATCCTAGTTAGTCAAGAATCGAAATCAATATGAGAAAACACAGATCAGGCAAGTTGAAAAGGGAGAGAGAGAGCTTCAACTTACAATTTGATGTCCACTGACAGGTAGTTTCTAGTTGACTATCAATCGACAGTTGCAGAAGTTAGATCGGCCAGTTCCTTCCTTCGCCATTGAGGATTCGACTGGGGTAATGTTCAGTGTTTGAGGTTCTGGTGACTGTGTTGAAGGTTAGATTGAAAAACAGTTTTGAGTTTCATCCATAATGTTTGTTGAGAAGGCGGCGCTTAGTTCCTAGAGAAAGAAAGGTGAATGGCAGTACGAGGGATTAGGTTTAGTGGGGATGAGATGGATAGCCGGTTGTGATGATTTGTAGGGTTAAAACTTGAATGGTGTAGATTAATTTGTGTTTTACCTTTTATATATACACCTTTCGGTTTGGTCCAGTTGAAAACTGACCAAGCTATATTAAAACCACAACCAACCAGATAATCCATGTTTTCCAAATTGTAAAGCTGAACCAAACCCAGTATTCGAAAAATTGGGATAATTGGCCGATTAATCGGTAGTTGGCTACCCACCGATGCGACTACCCCAAATCACCTAGGAAAATCGTTTGGTCACCTAATCAAGGTCTAGGTGTCAGCTAATCGCTGACTAATTGGACTGGCCGATTAGTCAGACACCAATTGATCGGGGTCTAGGCTATGACTGATCGGCTAATCGCCGACTAATCAGTTAATATTGTTTGAGATTTTATGTGTAATGTGTGATTTATTTTCATTTTGTTTGGAACCTTGGACTTTATAGGAATATTTATTTAAAAAGGAAAAAAATTGACTAATCCGATTACTAGGCCTAGGCGCTAGAAGGTCCCCCACCGCCCAGGGATTTTTAGAACCTTGACCGAACCGTTACTCCTTTGAACCCTAAACCAAATTGGTTTTTTTCCAGCGTTTTTTCTAGTTTAAATTTCACCCTAGTTAGAGGGATGATTTTTAGGGGGATATAGCATAAGGGGTGATATGTTAGAAGGGAAAATGAAGAATAGATGGTTTGTTTAGGATATTATATAGGAGGAGGATGAATAGATGCTTTGTTTGTTTTGTAGTTGAAAATGGTGGATAAGTGGGTGAATGATGAATAAATTTGGGAAATTCCTTGTCTGGCCTTGCTTGATATTTGTAATGAAAAAGAGGTGAACTAAAGAGGGGTAGAGGGCTATTTCACACTGCTAGATATATAAGGAAAAGGGGGAGGCTGGGTATTGTATATCCGGCTTCTCCCTGATATACAATCCCTCTGATATTATATCCCCTTTCTATATCTTGCTCGCAAACACTAGATATAGACACCTCTGGATATATAATACTATTCCCTCTATATCTTCCTCGCAAACTGCTGCTCCTTTGCTAATGTGTTGCTTCTTATTTGCTTGCACTAATGACGAGTCATCTACACGCCACCAAGAGGCCTATTACCTAAAACATTCTGTTGTGGTCTACGCGAGGATGTCCTAGTAGATGATTCAGTCAATGGCAAGACTGCTTGCAATTCAACCAATTCCCAGTAGCATTCTAAGTAGGGTTTGCCACATTATTGCCTCTGCCATTTCTCTTCTTTCCAGTCTATTTGTTGAAATTTACTTATTCCATATGCTATTGACTAAATGTTGGAATCCCTATTATTTTTTCTGGGCCGTGATGGATATTCTGATGTTGTTTGTGGCTAACGAATTTTTTCCTGGCAAAAAAATTAGGCTGCATCTATTGTGGTTTTCATTTCTGTTTCTTATATTTAAATGCTAAATGTTTTAAGTTATTGTACTTATATGTTTTATTGCTGTTTTAGTTTCTTTATGTTTCTTCCATCTTTTTTGAGGAGAAATTCTGAGCTTCACATTGTTGTAGACAGCATTTTCCTTGTTTCAAAGCTCTGGAGAACATCAAAACGAAAGAACTTGCTGTTCATGCTTTTCTCTGTTTTTTTAAAGACAAGTATGAGTTTTTGTACTTGTTTCACCATCATTTTTCAATCCGTTTTCAGACTCCATGACTTGCTTACAATCTTGTAAAAACTGGGTAGGTTTAACTTTTAGTCTCAAAACAAGTGTTCCTTCGGTTAGACTTACTTTCTTCCGATGTACTACTCCTGTTTTCTCTTACATCTGTTCTTTCCTTTTAGTTTCTATCCATTTTAGAGCTATAATCTTGGATATTTTCATCTCGGGTGGAATCAGGATTGTCTGCTGGAATACTCCATGAAATTAGATGGCCAAATTACAGATATGTAATCCAAGAAAGGTCTAGTTACTATATTTGACGTCCATAGAAACACCGGAGATTATAAAGCTCGTTTTTATGTGATTTCCGTTAGTGGCATAAATTCCATAAAATGAAATTTGGAATTAATTATACGAGAAAGACAACCAGAATGTAGTTTACGGTAAGAGTTCAATAGTTTAGCAAGTTAAGAAACTTTGGTTCTCATTGATAGTTTATTCCATTCTATTCTGCATAGCAATGAAAAAGTCACCCCTATATGGTGAACAGACACGTGTTGAAGGATCACCCCATTATTTTATTTGTAGAATCATGTTGCCTAATGTTTCTTGAGTTCAGGTAGCATTATAATAAAGGGCATATTACACTTCTGACTCTTCACTCGATACCCAAAAGTGAGAGGCCTTCTCTAACTGCGGTTACTCACTGAGAAACCCCTGCGGGTAAGGTTGAGGCTGAGGTCCACTGACACTGAATGCAGCTAACACTAGTTTCTTTAATGTGGTGATTAACACAAAGGCCTCGCCTGATCCAATACTCTGGGGTTTATTGTTGGTTTCTTAGTCTGGTCTCTTGGTATCTATGACTCGATACTGGTTTGTAGCTTGGCATGAAGCAAGAAGAAGACTGGAGTCACAAAAGAAAGGCAGTGGCTATATGATTCTTTTGTTTGTGATATTTCCCTGCTGATATGTATCTCCATTTGATCTGTTATAGCTTGGTTATCAATGATGAGTAGGGATCTCATTATCCCTTGATCTGCCATATGCTTTAGAACTAGTTCGATCACTCTCAATTGGTTTGTGATTTGCAATTTCGTGTGTTTGTGATTTATTTTATTTGAGCAACCTGCTGTTCGGTGTTTGGATTTTCCAGTGAATATACCTGTGTTTGACGGAAAATTTGGATAGAGTTACTTATGAGGACTTGGATACATATTTTGTTACATCAATGACTAAATAGACACAATTTTTACTGCGAACCAAAATGATACTTCACTAGTACTTTGGGGATCAATATTAAAATTAAGCCCTTCTCAAATTAGGAATCAGATTAAAGATTGGTAACTGCAGTTCCCCCACCAATTGGCAACTACGAGTATGCAAGTCTTGGGTATTGTGTAACATCAACAGCAAATTGCATTTTGCTTTGGATGTTGTTTCACTGGGGACTCGCATGCTGATGGTTTACTTTCATGTATATGACGGAAATTAACTGAAAAGATGGCTGGAGAAAAGTAATATGTACTCTATGCCGCTTTGCCATGCCATGCTGATTTGGTAGATCTACTAGACACGGGGCACAACAACTGAAACATGAGAGTTATTTACTCCTTTGCCAGCTTCTAGTTTTGAGGGGAATGTGGATTGTGGAATATAGCAGTTAAAGTGTAGTTTTATATTTTAGTCCTGACAGTTTTTGTCCTAATAACAAACCAATAGAATTTTTTTTTTCCTTTGAAGGGTAATAATGAAGATTACTTTTGTGAGTGCTTCTATATTAAAATAGGTATTTGGTCGTTCAACATTGTTATGGTTTATTGCTTTAGTTAGTCCTCATGTGCAAGTATTGACCATATCGTCCAGTCTCGTGTATTTAATGACCAGTTACTTTATCTGCAAAGTGACATCATTCTCTCAAAACAAGCTTCGTTGTCGCCATTCCTTTGCCAGAGCTTCTTCATTTTTCATTGCTGTCACACTTGAAGGTGGTCTACGGAAGTGGTACAGGTATTTGTTGTTGGCTCACGATTCCAGTTTTGGAGTTGAGCTGCTAAGGTTGCTGATTCGTTAATGTCCAATTCAGGTGCACCCTCTGCATGATGATCTGCCAATAGCTCTTTTGCTAGGTTTCTTTAGGTTCTGATGTGTAATGTCTCTCTCTGGTTTGTTCTGTTTTCTGTTACATAGATATGTTCTAAACTTTATATGTACTTCTAATTGTTTTACATGTAATAATGTGATGTTCTTCTTGGTGCCAAAACCAGAAAAACTTGTTCCATGACACACACACACACACACACATTTACATATATATATATATATATATATATATATATGTAAATGT
>JABCMJ010008931.1:0-23488 GCA_014822125.1 Arbutus unedo | reverse complement strand
CATGTTGAACCGATATACGAGGTGTATTACGGTATCAACATTTTCGCTACTAGGGACTAACAACCCTCAAGTTGGAGAGGGTGTTGAGACCATAATACGCCTTATATAGTGGCTTAACATGTCTTTATTAGGCATAGTGTAGTACTTAATCCTTGTTTTTGTCAAATAATACATGTCAGATAATTTTTGTCCAAAGTGCAGATTTTCTATGACAAAAAAGGTGTTTGATGACGGAATTGTAATATCAAAATAGATGGAAGGAGTCTCGACACCTGAGGAATGATGGAAGTACAAAGATTGAAAAAAGTGCTAGCTCGAGGAAGTTCGAAGAAAGTTGAAGAAATCAAAAAATATAGGAGGAAATCTACAGGCTTGGCCTAACTAGTCAAACTCTGAACAAAAGTCAACCACTAAAGGGCATGCCGGTCAATCCAGTCATGCATTTAAGCTATCCAGTCACGCGGGTTTCAATCTTCCAGTCATGCGCATGAAGAAGTAAGCGTGACATGATTAACCAGTCACGGCTCAAGGTGGCCAATCAGACCAAAACAAAAAATTTCAGTAGCTGCGAGTGACCGGTCAAAGGTGAAGCCTAATCGATCAGCCTTGCGCGTGTCAGCAGATTTTTTAAATCTTTTTCTTTATTCTACTTTAATTCTGTAATTTAGTTTCCCTATAGAATCAAATTATTTTTCTTTATTTTTCTCCTAGGTTTTTCTTATTTAAGTACCTATGAGGCTTACATATAAACATTCGAATTTCTTAGCCTTTTAGCAATATTTCTCTTAGATATTAGTTTCCAACCTTCAAATTTCTAGCAATTTTACTTTTAGTTCTTGGAGTTTCAACTACGTATTCAATCAATTCAAGTTTCGTTTCAAATTTCGTTGGTAAGATTGTTGGGTTCTCTTCATAAATCATCAATTTTGGTAAGATGTTTTTAATTAGTTATTTAGTTTTGTATTTTAATATATTAGGCTAAATTCTCTAGACAGGATCCAAGAATAAATTTCATCTCATAATCTAAGGTCTCAACATCTTCTCATACTTTCCACTGTTTATTCAAAACTAATTCAAATTCTTAATTTTTAAACCAAACAATGAGTGTTAAACTTTTGATCAATTGTCGCCATCGATTTAGTACAATTGATACTTGGATCGATGTCCCCCTATGTTTTATCTTATTGTTTCGTAACGAGAATCAGTCTTTGAATATATCTTTAGAATCAAATTATTTTTCATCGACAAATATTCCGATTAATATTCTCTAGCCTAAATCATTGATTGAGCTATAAAATGAGAAGATATTGTTATCTAAATCTATGATGGAGTGATTCCAAGAATCTGACCTAGTTTCCTTAATCAGTTAGTTTTCTATTTAGTTTAATTACAGTTTTAGATCATAAATCAAACAAAATCAAAGGTTAGTGTCCGAAATGCTATAGGTACAATTTTTTGTGACAACCTTCTAACTATTCATCGTGGATTGATACTCTGTCTTGCCGCTTTACTAGTTTCTACATTCTTAAGGCAAGGATCAGTTTTAATATTAAATACTGATTTGGTCGGCGCATCAGCGACATCTCTTTTGTCAGTCGATCAATTATCACCCCATCGATTATCAAATTCCTAACATAGCTATGTCAAAGTCCTATATGCCTAGACTTTTCATTATATACCTGGCTATAAGCCCATGAGAGCGTCGTCTAACTACCACAATACAAAGATATCGGTGGCATAGGTTTTGGCCACATGGATATTTTCCACAACATACTTCTCAGCCACTCTATCTTTTTACTTCCTGATGCTAATGCTACAAATTTAGTAGTCATAGTTGAGTCTTTAATGATACTTTGTTTTCTTAATCCCTAAGAAATCGCTCCTCCACTAAGAGTACATGTCCAACCACTTGTTGACAAGTGATCTTCATTCTCAGTTATCCAACTAGCATCAGTGTATCCTTCTAGAACCAAAGGACACCCACTATAGACTAACCCATAGTCTATAGTTTTCTTTAGATATCGCAAAACCCGATGAACTGCATTCCAATGAATATCACTTGGGTTATAAGTATACCTACTTAGTTTACCCACAGCATATGCAATATCTGGCCTTGTACACATCATCGCATACATCAAGCTTCCAATCACTCTAGAATATTCTAGTTATGATATAGCTCTTTCAGTATTAGGATACAACTTAATATGTGGTCACTTAATGTGTGGAACAAAAGGTGTAGATATTGGTGTACTATCAAAGTCATTAAACTTCTTCAGGATTTTCTCAATAAAATGAACTGGTTAAGGACTAAATTTTCTCCTTGTCTCCTAACTATGATGCCCAGAAATTATATCGGCTGCACCCATATCTTTCATACTAAAACTAGAAGAAATAATATCTTTTGTATTTTGTATGCTATCTAGATCAGTCCCAAAGATAAGCATATCATCTACATACAAACATATGATTACACCTTTATTGCTAGTAAATTTACTGTATTCACACTTATCTGACTGGTATATCATAAATCCGTTTGATATAATTACTTTATCAAATTTTTCATGCCACTGTTTTGGTACTTGTTTAAGTTTGTAAAGAAATTTAACAAGTTTGCATACTTTGAGTTCTTGATCTTGCACAACAAATCCTTCTGGTTGCTTTATATAAATCTCTTCATCCAATTCACCATTTAAAAATATAGTTTTCACATACATTTGGTGAATCTGAAGTTTAAAAATTGAAGCAAAGGAAATCAGAAGTCTAATTGTAGATATCCTTGTCACTGGTGCATATGTATTGAAGTAATCGATACTATCCTTTTGGGTAAAACCCTTGACAACCAACCTTGCCTTAAACTTGTCTATTGTACCATCAACTTTTATTTTCTTTTTGAAAATCCATTTGCAACCAATGGCTTTAGAACCTGGAGGTAAATCAACAAGAACCCAGGTGTTATTACCTATTATAGAATCCATTTTATCTTGGATTGCTTGTCGTCAGAAAGCATAATCTTGTGATTTCATAACCTCCTCGTAGGTCAAAGGATCTGACTCTACATGAAGTGTAATCATGGTATGATTACATGTAATTTCTATAGTTCCTTCAACTAGATAAATTACAAAATCTTGTCCAAATGACTTAGCAATTCGAGCCTTTTACTTCTTTTAAGTTCGACTTGTTCCGAAAGTCCAGCCTATGTTTTAGACTCCAAATAGATTGGTTCATCCTCTTTATTCACCACCTTCGAAATAGGTCCAAACCTATTCTCATAAAATACTACATCACGTGATTCAATAATGATGTTCACCCCAATTGAATCAAACGACTCAGAAACCAAAAATCTATGTGCTTTACATTTTCATAACCAATGAATATGCATTCAATTTTTTTTTCACCTAATTTCTTTCTTTTGGGCTATGAAAATCTAACGATTGCTCTACAACCCCAAGTTTTAAAGTAACTCAGGTTAGATTTCTTCCTTTTCATAACTCGTATGGAGTTATTCCAGACTTTTTCAGAGGTACCCTATTCAGAATATAAGCAACGGCAAGTATGAATTTGCCCCACAAAGCAGTACCTAATTCTGAATTACTAAGCATAGCATTAACCTTCTCAGTCAAAGTTCGATTTTTTCTTTCGACCACTCTATTTTTTTGTGGAGTTTATGGTGTAGTCTTTTCATGAATTATTCCTACTGATTCACAGTAAGTAGGAAAGTGGTATTCACTGCCCCTATCAGACCTTAAACGCTTAATCTTTGTTCTATATTGATTTTCAACTTCGGTTTTGAAAGCAAAAGAAAATTAAAGAACTTCATCTTTTAAATGCAATAAATACACATAACAATACTTGGAATAATCATCTATGAACATTGCAAAATATTTCTTATCTTCTCTAGTAAGGATGCTATGCAGATCACATACATCACTATGAACAAGTTCTAATAAAGATGTGATTTTTTCAATTTTAGGAAATAAAACTCTAGTGATTTTAGTAAGTGCACATACTGTACATTTGTCAATCATATCAACATCATATTTAGGAATTAAATCTAATTTAACCATAAAATCTATTTTTCTAGTATTCACATGCCCTAAATGATTATGCCATAAAGAAATAGGGTCAATCATGTAAGCAGAAATAGCAATTATATTATTAATGTTAAGTTTGAACATACCCTCAACAAAATAATATTTTCCAACAAAAATACCACTCTTGGACAAAATAAATTTATCTGCCTCAAACACTAATTTGAAATCATGCTTGTTAAGCTGACCTCTAGATATAAGATTTTTTCTAACTTTTGGTACATGGTAAACATTTGTCAGAATCAAAATCTTCCCATAAGTGAACTCCAAGTCTACTTTTCATTTGCCTTTGATAACAGCAGTAGACGAATTTCTCATATAGGAAACAGATCAACCACTTCATAGTCCATAAAAAATCTCTTATCATTGCACACATGCTTTGTAGCACCTGAGTTGATCCACCAATTTCCAGCATCCTCGAAAATGTTAATCTCGGACAAAACGGCCAAAAAATTACTTTTTGACCCCGATGCTTCTATATTCTTCTTCATGTTGGACTTGAAATCCTTTTGAAGTGCCCTAACTTCCCGCAACGCCAACATTCTACTTTTGCCTTTTTCCCCTTCAGTTCATTGCCCTTGTCGTTGCTTTGTCAGAATTTCGATTTTTGTTTACCCTTGTTGGAACCCTTTCCCTCCTCTATTATATGAATCTTGGAGGTATTAGCCCCAAGTTCTTCCTTCTCTTGACACTTTGACTCTTCCTCCACACGAAAGTGGATAGCTAACTGTTCATGAGATCCTCAGTTTTGTGTTTAAGACTTTTCTTGTAGTCTTTCCAGTGAGGATGGAGTTTATTGATCACAGATGATACTATGATTAGTGCATCCATGTTCATATTTTTAATCTTAAACTAATTTCATGCAGTTGATCATTCACAGACTTGTTATCTATCATTTTGAAATTCATAAACTGACTAACCAAAAACTTCTTGCTTGTTGCATCTTCGGTCAAATAACGGCCCTCCAATGATTCTCACGTTGCCTCTGCAGTCTCTATGTTGGAATACACATTAAGCAGTGAGTCTGATAGTGCATCAAGGATATGACCCTGGAAGATGTAGTCATCATTCTCGAATTTCATTCTCACCTAGGTCTCCTCCAATGTTTCATCTTCTTTTTCATTCGGATAGAGAGTGATGAGAACATAAATGACATTCAAAGTCATGAGCATGAAATGCATCTTCTTTTGCCAACACCTAAAGTTACCGCCATTAAACTTGTCAAACTTCACGAAATCTTACGTCAACTGTCGCAAAGACTTTGACGTCATTGCGGAATACTATTTTTCGACTGTTGGTGCAAAATCTGGGATCTTTGGAATATGAATAGTATGATGAATTTGCTTCGAGGCGCGTTACAACGTTGCTTTTTGAAAAATAGTATTTGCCCCAACCAATTGGTGAACACCGGGTTGTAGCGAATATGTTTTGAAGATACAACGAAGTTTGATCAAAATATCTTATGTCTGAGTAAAATATAAAAACAAATGAACCACTGGACTATTAAATTAGTTTTTGCAGAGTAATGACTTAATTTATAGACCCAGACGCACCCAATCGAGTAGGATTGTACCTGTTCGCGTATGGACATGCCCACACCCAATCGAATGGGCATAGGCATGTCCGGTCACACCCCAACTGGTTCGCCTAAATGGGTACGAACCATGGGTCGCATCCAATCCAACAGGCACACCATGTGTGACTCAACCGTCACACGTACACCACATATGTGCTATGTCAACGCCACCTTATTGGCAAGTCACAATAAGAAAAAGCGCCGACATGCTAAGTGCAAAGTGCACTATCAAAGCATCACATTGCAACCACACAGCCCATTGTCGCGCGCGGGGGCAGCCACAGGTGTGAGTGAAAGTGCAAAGCACACCAACTTCGTTGGTTTACGGTGCAAAGCACCTATGAGCCAAGCCACTTTAAAACTAACTATTAAAGTGAACTTAATAAGTGTGGTCCCATATATAAACCATTTAACTTTTTCTCACCTAAGCAATGTGGGACAAAACTCTACACTCTAAATGAAACCTTCTCAACCACAAGAAAATTTTAATAAAACACCCAACTAAAAACTCATTTATTTTAATAAATTTCAACAATAGGGGCGGTCGTCCCTGTAAGAAAAAAAGAACCCTCTATTAGTATATAGAGAAAAAAATAATTTCCTATTAAGTATATAAACTTGCCTCTATTAAATATTTTGGTATGTACTTTTTTTTTTTTTCTCTTGAATACATATTCACTCCTGCGTACTAAAATTCTTGGCCCCGTCCCTGGATGTATAGTTTGGTCACCCCACTAGATTTTGTTTTGGTGTAATGGAGAGGACAAATGGGATAGCCAAAAAAGGAACAGTTAGAAGTGGACAAAAATATGAAAATCAGCACATGTGAAGGAGGACTTGAATCTTGATGAATGTGGTTCTGATATGGAAACATGTGAATTATGGATGAATGGAAACTGGATATTTTTGCTTCTTCACATTCTTAGGTGGGGGACGGAACAAACGACAATGATTTATTGGACATTATAGGAATATCGAGTGCGACCTTAAATGTACGGAATGCACATGATACCTAAACATGCAGTTCCAAAGGGTGGTGGGATCAAATTTGGTGCAAGAAAAGAGATTATGAGAATTTGGTGCTTGTCAATTCTTTAACTTAAATCAGTTCCATATTATTAATCTTTTGATGATGTTAGGTTTTCCGGCCACGCTTTCTTCTAGCGTTTCTCATGTAATTATTGAGCATCAATTTTAATTTTCAAGCGATGGAATGTTTGTTAATTTTCCGGACAGGGATGAATTGTTCTTCAACTTTGATAGCGTGAAGTTCGTAAAATCCTCCACATAACGGAGATCTCTCCATTGTCTGATACTTGCATTAACGAACTGCTTACTCAATTAAAGTTTCTGAAATAGCTTATTCTTCTTTTCCAGTTCTCAGATTCTCTCTCTCTCTCTCTCTCTCTCTCTCTCTGGGCCACAGATGTCAGATTAAAAAATTTCCAATATTTCCGCTGGAACAACTACGAACTAGTCTGGCCTAAGGTTGTGTAACAGCGCTTTAAGTGCACTAAGTTGTAAATTTAACTTCTATTAAAAAAAGGTTAAAATCATTGTTGATGAGATAGGTAGGGATAACTGCAAAAAAAAAAAAAAATCCTTCAGTTACAACTTCAGTGAAAAGCTAATTTGACCCCAAAAAAATAAAAAATAAAAAATAACCGACAGTTACAACTCTCTCCCCCCCCCCCCCGGTTGAGATGCTCATTTGACTGCAACCAATCTCCAACTTCCAACAAAGTAAAACTAACCAAACTACTGTCAACTAAATCAGGGGAAGATAATTATCCACGTCTTGGTTAGTTACGTGAGATGTCCTGCTTTCGTACTCACAACTCTTCCTAGCCTGTTAGTTAAAGGCTACAGAGCAATAACACATTACACATGACAAAAAACAGCCATCTTGTTGTGCACCATGTAAAGGTTTTGAAGGAGCAGGATATTGCTACAAAGATCTTAGAACTATGTGGCAGTGTATCTCCCTTCACTGAGTTAAACCGTTGAAAACTTTACTACAATTAGCACATCATAACATATAACACAAGCCGTAGGGATGCTTCCCTGACAAAACAAAATAATAAAAAAATCCCAAGGGCAATTTTGCAAATATCAAAATCTCGACTGCCTTTCCATTCAGAATAGATGTTGACAGAGATTAGAAACAGGCAGTAAGATATATATTCTACAACCCATGTCATCCCTAAATTTGTAAGTCTAAAGACAAACTAAAATCAAGACAATGAATGAAAAATGGCCAATGCATCAACTTCATGATGGAGGCGGAGGTGGAGGAGCATTGGGCGGGGGAGGCGGTGGCATTGACATCTGAGGCATAGAAGGAAGCCTTCCGGCCAACTGCTGAGGCGGTGGTGGTGGTCGCCAAAGAGGTGGAGGGACAGCCATTCCAGCTGGCGGCGGGGGTGGCCTTGAAAATGCTTGTTGAGGCGGTGGCGGCATACCCTGGGGAGGTGGCCTGAACTGCTGAAGGGGCGGTGGTGGGAATGTTTGAGCTTGCTGCGGCTGCCCCTGCCAAGTCGGTGGTGGCCCAGACATTTGCATGGGAGTGAAGACGCCGCCACCTTGTGGAGGTGGTGGCCGGAATGAAAGTGGTGGTGGAGGAACAGATCCATTTGCAAAAGGGCGTGGAGGAATTGGAGTACCCATAGAACCATTGGCCCGAGGAGCACCAGAAAGCGTAGGAGGCCCACTTGCAAACAAAGTGTGGGGCCTGCTTTTTGTGGCACCTGGATTGCTGGCAGCCAAGACTCGTTCTGCATTTTACCACTAGTAGCAAATTAAATGATGCTCTCTAGAAGTTCATTCATCTAGATTTTTCTTCACGGGTACATATCAAAACGAAAAACAATTTGGCTTTCAACCCTTCACACGCTTGCACCCCCAATACATAATAAACCAAAATAGAAGAAAGACTAATCCAGAGTTTTCAGTTGACGAGCAATCTAAGTTGCGGTAAATATTTACTTCCAAGTGGACTGGCTACGAAATTAGAATTATGATCCAACAAAAACAAATCAGCAATGCTGAATAGTTTATGTTATGACAAAGCGCCTCTTTTGTACTCGCATGCAGAAAATAAAGAGAGAAGCCGTTACCTGCAGGGGTACCATGACGTTCGCCTTTGGTATCTTTCTTGTATGCATATGATACGGTTATCTGCCGGTTGCAGAGATATTGACCGTTCATGGCCTGCACAACAGAAGTTCGTTTATGGAATCAACTCGTTAATTCAACCAAAATACAAAATTGAATTGATTCCCACCATACAGAGTGTTACATTACAGCATTGGCCACAAACGGGAAGGACAGCCAAGTTAATGGTTAAGCAATCCCTATAGGCCATTGTTGGGTTGAAAACTTGAACAGAGAGAAAGACTTCAGAAAATACGATATAATATAATCTATTAGTTTCTACAGAAAGGGAATGATGCTTAAAATCTAGTGTCGTTCTCATAGAAGTTCCCAAGTTACCTAGTCAACTATCAATGATACAAATTTTGACTCAATTTCAAGAAAATAGCCTATGCTTTTATACCAGAATCTGGAATACGACATAGTAAAAAAAAAAAAAGCAATTGAAGCCAGGTAGGAATTCTCACTGCAGTGCTCCACTAACTCTATTCCAAAAGGAAATCGAAAACCAAGAGAGAAGAGGAGGCGCAGAGAGAGAGAGAGAGAGAGAGAATATTAGATGGTGCCACGTAGCCATTTTAGTGAATATAACAGACTTGTCTGTTATCCATCAATCAAAGGACAAAAGGAAGAATTGAAATGATAGAAAATGAGCTCGTGCTAACAAAATAAAAAATGATGACCAGCATTACTGGTCCATGAAAAGAGATCCAAACGTTGTGTTGAAATTATACAAATCCAAAATAAGCAAAGAGATAAAAATAAAATAACATCCACATCAACAAAAAAGCAAAATGACTAGCAGTGTGTAGTGATTCATGAAAAGAGGTCTGCGAATTTCTTTTATTCTAATAAATAGCAATTGACATTGATGGAACCCTAACTCATTCATACTTCCCAGATGGGATGCCAACATTTCTACCGCCAAGCTATGGCAACTTCTGTGAAATAACCAAAAATAGGAAGCAGAAAATAGCACCAGGTTCACAGATTGCTCTCATCTTTAAACAAAACTGACCAATAATAATATTGCATTTTTATACAAGGATGCAAAGCAGATATCCCATATAAGTAGAGGTTTCTGAAGAAGACCAGTAAAAACAATTACTTTTGCAATGATAAACAGTTGAACCACTGGCTCAAGCAGTATTTCATCAAATAAGCTATGAGGATTGTACCATTTTTGGGAGTTTGTAGGAATACATTGGCACTCTGGTCCGGGGTTACATTAAAAGTTCTAAGTACACTAACTCTGCACGGTGGAACCAACGTACTCTCTCAAGAATCAAAATTACAAAATCCAAAGAAAAAAAAGTGGTGGCCCTAGATTCAATATGAAAAACATGAGAGCAAATAAGAGTTACTGTGTGACAAAAAATTGATCTCATTGCCAGGTACAAGCCAAAGAGAAATACCTCTATTGCTGCATCAGAAGCCTCAAAAGAGTCATAGCTGATGAAACCAAAACCACGGGAGTTCCCTGTCTCGGGATCTCTCATTATCTGAAAAAGCAAGGAAATAGTAAAAAATCTGAATCCAAAAGCAAATAACCATCACTTGGAATTCCTACAATACCCAAATTTACACATTCATATATTAATCCAAATGAGTTAAACCCCAGGGGTTGGCACAATGGTAGTCACCTCGCAACCAAAAGCCCAAGGAAGCTTTGGGTCCAAAATACAACTCCCACTAGCATACTAAATTCCTGTGCTGAACTAGTCCATATGGTACTATGTCCCAGCTTTGATTAGGCCTCTGCCAATGGACAAAGGCATTGGTTCCTCGGATTAGTTGGTCCATTCGACCGGATACTGAGTAATAAAAAAATTATTTCAACCCACCACTAATGCTACGTCCAAGTCAGGCAGAGGAGAGTATAGCACAAATTTTTATAGCTTCGATATTGCCTAGACAAAGATCATTTCGCTACAAGGAACAGGGTATGCCACATGCTCAAAATGTTGTATGAAATGGTAGGGTTCCATAGATTTGATATTATAATATACTTCTTTCAAGCAAATCCAATAAAAAGAGTTTTACTTTGCAAATTATTAGAGTGAACACATTCTAGGGGCATTAGGACCAATATTTTATCAACATCTTGTCTTGCAAAGCTCCACTCTCACCAGATTTTAGTTCATTATGTTTGAGGATTTTTTTTTTCTTCTAGTGAAAACATGGTAAGGAACTAAAGAGGAGAAACTTTGCAGATCCCCTTCGATTGCTTCATTAACTTTTTCAAACGAAGGTGTGCCATGTTGCAAATCATGCCTTCCGAACATATATTGGTAGGGCAATAGTATTTTGTGGTAACACAACACAAGTAAGGATTAAACAAACAACGGGTCAAAAATGACAATAATAAACCCAAATAACAACATGCTGCAATAAAATTAAGAGGATGGAAGAATGTCGAAAGTACTTGTCAAAAGTTGTGTGTACAGTATAGAAATAGTAAACAGAGAACAAAACACCACCAAACAAAAGGTAAAGAAAGTATGACCTTGGGATTTGTAACAATGACTCCAAATGCACTGAAAGTATCATATAAAAGTTTCTCATCCACATCCTGCAAAGAAAATATCAAAGTCAATTTCAATAGTGAAATATGGCAAGGGCATAGCAGAGTATGCAAGGAATTGCAGTTAGGCATTCTGGAAACAAAATTTTACAAAGATCTTTGTGTGTGGTTGTTTCTATTTTTTTCCTCTTTTTTGTGGGTCACGTGTGTTGCAGCAAGTAGGTTAAAGAATCTCATTTCTTACAGGATCAAGGTTTCCAACAAAAAGGTTAGCTCCAACATCCAAGCTCTTCTTATCTTGGGATGCCTGAAATCCAGAAGCAACAATCAGAAAATTCATCAGATTTGTACCTAACTCATATAGAGACATCAAAATTTGGACCATAGATATCTTTCCTAAGGAACATCAAGGTGATATCCCGAATGCAAGCACAAAGATAGAAATTGCTATTTAAGTAGGCTAACCCACCTTATTCACCCGTATAGGCTTCCCATAGAGTTTAATCATATTCAGAACTTTTATTGCCTGCAAAACGAAATGAAAATAGTACACCGATAAATAAAATTACAAAGAGCAGGAAAGACCAACCAAAACTTACGATGAACCCTGATCTATGTAACAGTTAAGAGGATATAGAGAACAATGCTAGTGCCACAAGCAATTTAAGTACAGCTTACATAATCAGCATCCTCTTCACTCCGAAATTCAACAAAGCCATATCCTTGATGAAGGTTGGTGACTCTGTCTTTGGGAACATACACATTTACTGAAACAGAAAGGAGAACAATTACACTTGTGCATTGAAATTTGTGGGAGCTCCTCCAAGGGAATTTCTTCCACATGTAAATGCATAAAAAATGGAGATTAGAAAAACTTAACAATAAATACAATCAAATTTGGTGCATGACAATATTTTTGACTACTGTGCACGAGAACACTCCATTAGTGGGAATAGACTACTCTGTACAACCAGGGTCTTTCAAAGATCTTTATTAAACAGATTCGGATCTTGGAACTTCAATAACACTGACATAAACTAAGGAAAAAGATAAAGAATGCAAAATAATCCAAGTCTCGGATAGTATGAATTATGCCTGCTAGAAAGATGATATGATTACTCTCCAGTGTTTCATTGCATTGTACCTTCAAAAAAATGGGTTATAATGGATTTGAAAGATTCATCCTTTCGTTTCAGTACTAACAATCTATATTCTACACAGAAGCAAACAGATGTCAAAGCTGCGACCTAAGAAGTTAGCTCCTTGAACCAATTTGATCTACAAAGTTTCTTATAATATAACACAAAATAGACTCCAATTCTGCATCAAATAGCCTAGTAGCTGCAAAGTTCAAACTTCTTGGATTGACTCACAAGCAAAAGAAGTCAAACCTACAAATAGATGGTCATTAGACTCATTAAATATTTGAAGTTTGTCATGGGTTACAAAGTAAACAATATGTATTACGTGCATCTTGGCAAGAAGGATTGGTAAAGATTCAAATTTGTGCTTGCTTAAGGAAGGTATCATTACAGTAAGAGGTAAGAGATGGAGCATGTAGAAGAGAGGAAGAATATGAAAGCATAATCTTGTGTAATTGGAACGCAAGGAAAAACATATTCACAAGGAAAATATACTCCCAACAACGTGTAAACTTGTGGTGTCATGGACATATAACCAAGTCTGGTGAAATAGTGATGGCATTGCATCAGTCTTTTCTTCACTTCACCACTTTATTTAACCTACATTAAGTGAGAAATGCTTTCACAATCTTAAAGAGATTGTAACCTACCAACTGGGCCCGCTTGAACAAACAACT
This sequence comes from Arbutus unedo, assembly GCA_014822125.1. Classification (NCBI taxonomy): domain Eukaryota; kingdom Viridiplantae; phylum Streptophyta; class Magnoliopsida; order Ericales; family Ericaceae; genus Arbutus; species Arbutus unedo. The sequence goes on along the minus strand of JABCMJ010008931.1, from coordinate 10,328 downwards.
CCCACAGTAACTCTTCCGTTACCTGCAAGGAGAAAAGAACAAGCATTAGCTAGACTAAAAGTTCAACCAGCACAAAAACTTTCTGGGGAAGTAGTCAGTGCCATGAAAATTACAAGGGCTGCTAAGCATAAGAGGCAAAATCAAGGTTAAGAACAGTGCCCACAAAATAATGCACAGTATCCAGTCTTTCCCCTCCCAGAAAACTCGAGTGAGAAGGAACACATTAATGATGTCCTTCAGGGAAAGATAATATTGGGGTCCTCAAGAGAATATATATATTGATGGCTGTGTAACGCACAAAGGAAGTAAGAGAAAGCAAGATAGCAAAGTTCCGTGAACTGTGATCCAAATTCCACTAGTAAACCAAGTTCGAATCAAAATATCCCAAGAGTGATGACCATATGCGTCAAATCAAGAATGAAATTGTGGATCAGAATAAAATATCTGAATTGTAAATTGTCAATATTCAAGAAATTAACGATATGCTTTAAATGATAAGAAAATGTACAATGGGTAAAACATATAGCACCAACGTGGACAACCAACATAGCACGGACACAACACCGACACACCGACAACTGAATTTTAAAAAATTGGCGGACACAAAATGTCGGGAACACGGTCTTAAAATATACATAAAAAATAAAAATACTAATTAACTATCCATATAACACCATATACGCCTTAAATCATATGTATCACTCTTGAAAGTATTCAGTGTTTAATCAGTTAAATGTGTTTTTTTAATCAATAAACACTTGTTTGTGCCATAAAAAAGAAGACTTCCCTAAGCTTCTAACAGAGTCTACAATTTCGTTTAACACCCCCATGTCGCAAGTGACCACAGAGCATTCCAAGTGTGTTAGGATGTATTTTTTAGTGTCCCCGGAGCATCCAAAAGAAAAAACATCAAGAAAAAATAGGCCAATTTGGATTTGGGTGTCCTACAGGTATCTAGAGAGTACCAGTGTTAGACAAGTGTCTAACACCAGCACATGACTTCTGATGGAGTGTTTGTGCTTTGTAGCGTAACGCACTTGCCTTTATAACAAAAATCTGGGTCCAATTCCCAATATGATTATTTGATTGTATATTATACTTTTGATTATCCTTGATTTATGATAATTCATAAGCTACGCGTCACAGGAATTACGAAACAAGAATCTAAAGATGCATCATACAAGAAGATTGAGAATTTATTTCCCATATGGCAATAGCAGGATGTAGTTAACACAATGCTTTCATGTAAGTTCCAATAATAACATTTTAATGTACAACACAAAATTCTATACATATCTAATACCACAGAGGGTTAAAAGTACAAATCCATACTAGTGTCAAAAAAGACCATACAATCAAAAGTTAAGAGAGAATATCTAAAAAGATCCAAAAAGCTTTCAGTTTTTCATTCTTCAATCTTCATCCAATGGGCAAACAATAAGATATTCCACAATGCTTATATAGTCATAATACTCGCAAAAAAGGTCCCACAATACCCAAATGACTGCATTTTTTCAAACCTCTCACTTGATGACTTGTAAATATTCCTTTTGCAAGTGAAACATGAAGATAAAGTGAATCATTGTTTCTTGTATCAAACCAATCACATGATACGCATCACAAATCTTGTGATTCTACGATGATTTGTGCTTCCAGCGACTTGTGCATAAGTTCAAATCAATTGCTTGGTGTATCAAATCGAACCACGCGATACGAATCATGAACCATCAATCTGATCACCGGGGTGATAACTGACATGGAAGTCAAAATACAGGAGGCCCAAAAACACACTAACTTGTAGAGATTTAGCAACTGATAAAATATATCAAATACTTTTTCGCAAAAGAAGTTTTGGCGCATAGGAACCATGAAATTAACAGCAAATTCAAGCCAACGCCTTTGAAGTAGATTTAGCAACAGTTCACAAATGTTTAAAGGGACGTTGCAGTTGGAGTGACTCGAAAGAAAAGATATGTCCCGCTATTTTTTATGCCAAAATCCTTTACACACTACTTCAGTTTTCTCCACCTCTCTCAAGAGCTTAGTTACGCTACAACTTCCTTTGTACCCTTGACAAAGCGGAAAAGAAAACAAAGGATCCATGTAGGAGAGCGAAAAAGATTTGTAAAAGTTGAATTTTGGGCTTGGTTTTATGCCTTTCTCATCCCCTATTTCTGTTATGAGATTTCTATATCACAGGCACTGCATGTACTGAGCCTCTAGTTCTTCATAGACATGTTGGACTCTCAAGCACTGATGGACAGTGATTGCCTCCACTTCACATCACCTTTGTCGGGTTCAAGCAAGAAGTGAACGGCAACCAGGGGCCATCTATACTACATGAACTTTTTTAAATGGATGTAAGTACCTGTCTTGGACACTAAAGAGTGGCAATGCCAATTTAACCATTTTAGATCTTTAAATTTTATGACATTTGAAAAAAAGCAGCTCTCGTTAGCTAGAAAAGAAACATTTGGTGACTTGTCGCACGGCTAGGAGATAGGATATCCACATTTTCCTCATACCCATTTGAGTTTAAATACATTCTAAATAATTCAAAACCAATTACCTGAGCTTTTTCCTAAATAATTTACAATGCAAATAGTCAGGACGTGTCCCCATACCCATACCAAATCTTATGTCTTCAATCTAGGCTGGTTTGACACTAGGTCTGACACTTCGGCATGCACCTACACCTGACAACAATGTTTTCAGAGGCAAAAGAGCAAGGGAGGTGATTGACCTCTCGTGAGGCGAGGCATAAGCTTTTGGAGTTTTTACCTTTTATATTTATAGGAAATAAAATTAATTAAAATACCATTAAAAATTTACTAAAAATAAAGAAAAAGTATATAAAATTCTCAAGAAAACGTGTTAAGGCATAAAACCAGTGCATTAATAGATGCAACTTTTAAAAGCAATCTAAGCCTATAAATAAAAACCATGCCACAAAGTTCAATAACTTAAACTCAAAAAATGACTTCCCTCCTTCACTCCTCGAAGGCCTTTGCCTTCGGTGTCCGGGAAAAAGGCGTAAAAGGCGTAGGCCTTAATACACCTCCATCTTCAAACGATGGCCTTTGTGGTTCAGCGCCCAGAAATATACGCCCAGAGGCAAACATTGCCAAACATGGTACCAAAGCCTGTAAAACATACGCACATATACATGTACAATGCTCGTGCTTGATAAATGGTCAAATAAGAAAAGACCTCTGATGCTAACTGCTAACATGTTGTTAGACATGACAAAGGTAGCAAGACTGGTGCAGATTCCCCTAGAATGGCAGGCTGGTGTAACTTCTTCTATTCCATTCTTATTCATTGAATAATTGATACACATGGATTATACAGACTACAGAAATAAAAATGGATAAATACTACCCTAACTACAAGATAAATACTAAAAGAATATCCTATTTCACAGCTTGCAGCCAAAAATTCAACATTGAAGATGATTCAAATCGTTCGATCAATGCAACAACTCCTCAGTTTAACTCATGATAACTTAAACTAAGAATTTGAACAAACTGAGAAACTTCCCATTGTTATGATTACCCAAAGAACACATGACTGCTCATAGAATCACTGAATTTTGGACACTCCACAACATCTGTCACCAATTAGCTGAATACTACAAACATCCAAAGGAAACAATTGCAGTAGACTAGGTACACATCGTTTGAAATCAGAAGGTTGTGCGTCTACATAGCAGTAGGCCTCGCCATTGTATTGACAAGTTCCACATTATCATATATTATCTTACGAAACCAACTTTTCCCATGGTTTACACTTAGCAGCTGATATAATCAAAAATCTTAAATCAGAATCGTATTCTGCACTATTGTGCACATATTAGTAAAACTTAAAGTGCACAATACAATCATCTCTTTCCCTTTGAGCAAAATCTTGAGCATCCTCTTACCTGGGAGGCAAGTGGAAGTGCGGCTGCAAGAATGAAACTGCACCAAGGATTCTACTTTGTTTAAGCAGTGGCTTTTATCAGATCCGAGTTCTACTATAGCAGAGCTGTGGGATGGGTTTCATTGATAACAAAGTGCTATTCTGGTCTTCAAACAAGCTGATTGGGAATTGCCTTTCCAAAATGAAGCAATTTCCTCATTCTGCATTAGAGCTATTTTGAGTCCAGGTCTCTGATAGAATGAATCGTGAAAGGACATAAAGTGCTACTCAGCCAGGATTTTATCTTGGGGCACGACTTCATATTTAAGTAAAACACTTAAGAACCTGTGTTACTAAAATCTAGCAATAAATTCCATTACCTTTTAAGGAAAAGATTCAAGAGATTGAGCCCTATGTACGAACCAAACACCTCCCTAACTATACACATTGTCTTCGCTACATCTAGGAACAAAGATAAACAAAAGTTTCTTTTTTTAAGCAAATTAGAGGAAAGAAGGTTAACCACTTCAGTTTTTGCAATGTGGTTAAATCAGACAAACAAATGTTACCTTGTCTACCTAATAACAACTTGGTTAAATCTTAATTTCTCAAAAAGTTTAGAGCAATATTTAATTCACCATATTAGGGTGGCAAGCTAATCCATTTGCAAAACTCTGGCTAGTGGTTGCCCCAGCCACCCCCTCTCGGAAGGAATGGCAACAGGTAGGGTACGGATCAGGGACCCTATTCCATCCCCAATGGTTTATTGGACAAACCACTAAACCCGCATTCCAATGGAGAATGCGTTTCTCCCTAATATACCCATCAAAACGACAAACAGAAGAAGAATGAAATTAAAGTGCAAGCAAAACATTCGAACCAACAAAAAAATAAAAACAACTTCAAATTTTTCACATTCAAGTGCTTACCTAAAAAAATCGTAGTATCCTAAAACAATCAAGTAATCAAAAAAGGTTTGATTGAAACAACTTCAAATCTCAAGGGCTCGACTTAAAAGAAGGGGATGGAAGTTAGAAGTAGGCCGGTTCTCCTAAGCAAGCAATGAAAGGGCTGGCTACGGCTTTCGCAGGCAATCAAGGTAGGTGTGAATCCCTAGCGCTTCTTCGAGACCAATTCCATCTTTTATCGCATCTAGTCCGTCTTTGACAATCAAATAAATATGCACAAGACAACGCATATCAAAAATTTCAACTCAAAAAAATGAGTTATTGTCTAGTTTTTCCAACCTAGGAATTGTTGGTAGAACAACTATCTATTGAGACAGGAAAAAAATATCTAAGTTTTAATCCATCGAACGCTCCATTAAAGCCTAACAAAGAGCTTCCTCTTTGTGTGGGCATGAAGTATAAATGAACATAAAATACATGAATAAATATAATAACAATTAATCTAACAAGTAAATATTATATATGTTAGATGAAATTTCATATAATAGAAAATTATTTTTGCATATGCAAATATTATTGAAGATCCATACGAATATTATATAACTACTGTGTAAAATCTACATATATAATACATAAGCTATGTATAAAACTAAACCGGGTTCGGAGAGGGTATGGGACAGGTAAGGATATTTGGGAATAGGGATTAAAAAATCATACATGTTCTATATCTGAGAGGAGATTTTTCCAACTTCACCTGACCCGCTTTTATTGGGGGGAAATTAGAGAAGCTCCGCCTCTATAAGGACAGGACAGGACAGATATCCATAGGGTTTGGGAAGACTGCCATTCCTACCTCTCAGGTCCGTCTTCTCCTACCCCTAGTGGAACCCAAAATAATTATATTCACGAGGAAGCCCGTAGAGTTTCATTCGAGCTAATTTTCTATAGCATAAAATCGAGCTCAAAACAGTTGGTTTCAGTATTCACACAACGCATTCTCTATGAGTAGTCAAGAAGCCCAACTATTACAACATCAAATTTTTGTAACCGTGAAATATTTATAATCACACACTACCCTCCAATGCCGCTTCAGAGCTTCAACTTCAATGAGACGGAAACAGGGAAACAGACAGTGAAGCAACCATAGTTCGAACAAATTTTACAAAGGTTTTGCTCTAAACCCAACTTTAACATGGCTTTTGAATACAATGGTATAACAGGTATACAACAACAGTATAATATGTAAGAAAACGCTTTGATGCTCAGGCAAAATACAGAGAACAACGAATAGAAAAAATTAAGGACAAGGGCAGAAGCTGGAGAAACCTGAGGATCGAGATTGCCAACGTACGAGGTAGCATCTTGGTTCCTCTCGGCGGAGTGTTGGCCGATAAGGTTTGCTCCCACACCAGGAGCTATTCGAGTCGTCATCGCCTCTCTCCTCTTTCTTCCCCACTACTGTCTCGACCTCCTCGTCCCTTTCAATCTATATTTACCAAAGAGAGAGAGACCCGAAGATTATAGATGGTAAATTGCAACAAGTTCCCTCTAATTTTACTCACATCCTAGTTTCGTGCCTATCATATCAATTGTGACGATTCTGACCTTCAACTTTGCCTCCCTTCGGATTGGAGGAATCAATAATGCCGTTAAGAAATTGATATGAGGTTTTTTTGTACAAAAAAACACTTTTAACTAATACAATGGCTCGTATACAGTGTTGTTAACCAAGTATCATATTTTAGGGTCTAATAGCATTTCTAAGAAATATGTCAAATTTTAAACTGTCAAATTTTTTTGTAGTTTATGTGACAATTTGACATCATTAAATTTGACCTTCAAATTTTTTGATATCCAATAAAGACGTCAAATTGAGGCATTTAAGGTAAAAAAAATATTTAAAATTTGGACATTTAAGACAAAAAAATATTTGATAATTAATGTCAAATTTGACTATAAGTAACATTTTTTAATTGTCACATAGAATTTGACAATACTTCTGACATATTTGTTAGAGTTAGTTTTGATGTCATTTTTTGAAAACTCAATTGCTATATTAAATTTGACATCTTTGTTGGAGATGCTATAAGTGACTTAGTTGCATTATTTTCAAAAATTGCTTTAATTAATTTGTAAAAGATTATTTTGTGTAAGTGATAAATTAAACTACAGTTAAAAAATAAATCTAATCTAAGTGGTGTTTGAAAAGATGAAAAAGTTAGCGAGATTTCATCTAATTTAAGTAATGTTTAAGAAAAGAAATGTGACTTGGGATTTTGAATGCACCACAACTTTGTAACGTTGACTAATAAGTTGATTTGGGGATTACCGGTCAATTCAATGTTAGACCATTTTGGATACAAAACTACGACGATATTGCTAGTATAGCATGTGATTGAGCTACAACATAACTCGTCTTCTATTACAAGACTTGTCCTCAATACAATTTTATCTCGTCTCGTCTCCTCTCAGTATATCCTATCTTGTTCTTCAATCACATATTGTATAAATAAGTCATAATAATCAAGTCAAATTAAATAATCAAAAGCCTATGATTAAACAACCAATCAACCCAATGTTAAATCCTTGGAAAAATATGAGTCCAATGTTACTTAAGTCCGGTTTCATCTAAACCCTAACTGGTGAGTGGTTGATAGAGAAAAAGAAAGTCTTCTATTTTTTGAGAAACCCCCCAATTCTGGTATAAAAACTCATTTTTATACTTTGAATACGTATGTGGAAAATTAGAAAACCCTAACCAACAGAGAAATTCAACTGAAATTATACTCAATATTTTATGCTCTTCTTGTGAGCCAGTGAGATTTTATATAAAAAGAAATTGTGTTTTATTAACAATAATCAAAAAAGTAAAAATTATAACGTGTTTTACCACTTTAGTTCATTTTCCTTCTATTTTCTCCCATTTTGGAAAGTGAAGTTGTGTGCTTAAAATGATTGTTCCTTTCTCTCCTCAATTTTCATCCACACTCTTCCCTTTCCTTCCTCAAATACAATTCAAATAGGAAAATCATTTCCAAATTGTTCACTTTTTCTCCAAATTTCTCAATCCAAACAAAGCGTAAATAATGTTGAACAAAAGTGCACTCGAATGCATGATTGATATCCAATTTTTTGTATCAGCTTTTTGGCACAATTCTTTTATTTTTGCAAATTATTATAAAAATTATAGAAATGAAGTAAGTAAAAAACATCAATATAGAAAGGATAATTTCTCCTAGAACTGTAAATAAAATAATTAATCTTCATAACCAACTCTAATACTATTGTAATGCTCCGAGTTTCGGACACGTTAATTAAAAAGAGTAAAGTAACCAAAATAGTATCATTTCATTCAAATATGAGTTTAATACAAGAGATAGTTGAAATACATTCAAAAGACTGTTTTACATCAAAAAGACTTTAAATTAAAGTCAGAGCAATCTATACTAAGTTAGGTAAACCATAGTTCTACCGTGTCTTCATCGAGGTAGGCCCCATCATATGATGTATCCTCTAGTCCAATTTCGTCGTCGTCCATACCTTGTATGAAATACCAGGGCAGGAGAAAGTTGGGCCATGAGTTTTGACACTCAATAAGTTACCCTACCCTTACATTTCCTTTTGAATATTTTAGCATAATATCATGATATGCCATGTACAAGAGTATGCAAATATTCAAGGTCTAGCCATGTAATAAGTTAAGTGCAAAAATAGTAAGTATATGCTTTAAATCGAAATAGCGTAATTGAAACTGTCCGAGTACTTATCATAGTGAATATCAGCTCCAAACGTTCCATGAGTCCTCGACTTGAATCAAATATTCTAAAGTATGATCACGTCATATAATTGCACCAGTTGTTCTAAGAATGATCTCGTCATTTATTTCAAATAAGCTTTTCTAAATCAATGATCTCATAATATATTTCGAATCAATATTTCTAAATCCACAACTTCAAACATATAGTGCTCCCAAATGGTAACAATCCTAACCACCCGACTAACCGTGTTTTCCAACCACCCTGCTCCCCAACCACACCGTTTTTCGATCGTCATGTTTCCAATCAATATGTTATCCATAGTATTATGTCATATCGTTACTGTTAGGGTTTTATACTAAAAGTCATGACTTTATATAATTGAATAATATTTATTTGAATTATTTAAACAGTTATTCATTTTCTTAATAAGAATCTTTATGGGCATTATTTGCATTATATCGTATCATATTGTGCATAGGTGTCTCTTATTTTTATTTTGATTACCAAAAATGATATAGTCCCAACTCACTGTATTAATACACTTTGTGTGTATTGAACACGAGTACTTTGAGGTAATTATATTTATACTGACAATATAATACGATTCGCACCTCATGGTTATTATGAATGTTTGTGCTCTTAATCCAAAAATAATTAATAAATGTGTACATTTAATGTTGTTGACTTTGATTCATTATAGAGTGAGGGCTTGTGGGCAATAGTCTTAATGAGTTGGGTCACAATATTCAGTATATGATAACTGTTAATTATTAATGGAATTCATGTCCCTTTATAGGGATTGAATATATCCTCTTGAGAAAACTTATAAGTTTCAATTATGTCAAACCCTATAGGTGAATATTAGTATCCAACATAACGAATAAATTAAGTGGAATGTCTCAAGAAACTTTATAAATGTTGATTAAATAAATTGTCAGTAAATTATTTTAATCAACGGGTATCTGTAATCTTAACATGGGGGATAAATAAGCATTTAATAATATGAAACTCGAAATATAATTTTGAGATATGAGAAATGAATGCAATTATAATTCTGTAGTAGTATGAATTATAATTTACATAATTCGAAATTAATTCGGGTTGGAGATTCCTAATTATATTGGAAACCCAGCTCATACTTCTCTTGGGAATCTCTATCGTTGCATATATATATACATTATTATGTCTTTTAGGTCAGACACAAATTAATACTCAAAATATTGAAAAAAGTTCTATGAAGGCAATGAGATCACATTTTTTAGTCCACATTTAGTTCGCGATCAAGGTGCAATAGGATTATGGTAGAAAATCGCGAAGTCAATTGAACAAGATCATTCCAGCCGTCTTCTTACTTCTGTCGGACCGAAATATGAAAGTTGTCGAAATTAAACAAGAGAGATCTTGAAAGCATGAACCATAGTTTCGCCTTGTTGGGTTTCATATTTTTTTTTTGTATAATCTGTCTCATTCGTCAATGGGTCTTGAAAATCGATCCCTAATAGGTTACCATGCTGAAACAATATGAGTTTAAAATTTACGCTAGAAAGTCACTAGATTAAAAGGGCACGATAGGACTAAATATAATTTACGTAAGATACGGCTAAATTACAGCATTTGGGTAATATAAAGTTTGGGTCTATCACACCTCTGGTTAAAGTCAAAACTCGGCTCATGTTGTATCATGGCTACAAGACACGCATAATATTCTCACAAAAAATATATCCACAATAACTAACTGTATGTCATTATCAGTGTGTTTAAC
>JABCMJ010008928.1:0-22928 GCA_014822125.1 Arbutus unedo | reverse complement strand
TTGTGCTGAGTTCATGTCCCTTATTTTAGCTTACTAATAAGAAGATTCCCTTGTGATCGAGAACAACAGTAAACGTAGAAAACCCTTTGTTATTTGAATGTGTACACTATGTAGTCCTTCAAATCACTTTGAACTTGTTTTTTTTATGCGATGGACTTCGAAATCATCCGAACATATTTCCTACATGCTTGGTTACATTGTTTAGATATTTGATGTTGGAGAAATTCTGAATTTGTTTTTAGGGAAAACAATTTCGTAAATGTCGTAACATGGCCACTCAAACTTGTCTCTTTTAATCCTTCTTTGGTTGGGTCTGAGTGAAAGAAAAATGATTAGATACCAACATTTGGCAAAACATGAACCCCATGTGCAGTTTGTTAATGTGAACACATTTGGAACTACTATTTGATATGTAACCCATAAGGTACACATGTCGTCGCGTGGGTCGAGTGGGACATTCGGTTTGTTAACAGTTGTGAAAATTAATCCAAGGCAATTTAAGTGCCTTGTTTTGGCAAAGGTTGATTATACCATACTATATGCCAACGATGTCCTTTAAATTATTCGATAATGTAGAAAAATATTTTTTTTTATGAGATTCATATAATGAAAAACTTTCAAGATATAGATTTCAGTTTGTTGAAATTGTGAAAAGTGCACAAGTTGAGCCTAACTTAATGACATTCAATAATTTCAACTTTGAATGATAATAGGCATCTGTATATTCTGTCAAGAACACATACTATTTAGTCAATGACAAACTGAGTAGCCATGCCTCTGACTTAGAAACACAACGCTTTTTTACTATGAAAGATAACGTCTTCGTTATGAAAAACAAATAAAGCACGAAAAAGAGAAATATAACACAACATATGAAACTTGTAATATTCATAACTTGATTGGAAATGAATATTGCCAAAGACATTGAAGACAAAGGGGTAACTATGTAAAATTATAACTGAGAATAGTGAATGACAAAAGCCTCACTATTACGAGCTACGCTAATACCGTAGACTACTCGAGCCGTTCTTCTATAACTTGACTAGAAAATGACTCTTTTGGACACTATCTATGACTTTTAAATTGGGCAGAGTTTCCACTCTTTTCCTTCCATTTCAGAACCATAACTCTTACTCTCACACAGTATAAAGTAGTATTCTATGGACTACCACCAAAAGTCTCATTGTTCTAAGACTTTTCTGCAATCTTGGAGGCTATCCCTAGAGTTTTTCCCTTTCCTTAGCCTTGAAGATCTCCGACCACTATTAATTTATAAGCAAAAAATTTCTCAGGTTAGATAGAGAGGCGGCGCGGCCGGACACGTGGCCCAAGAAAATGAACATAAATAATTAAAAAAGTGCATCCAGACGACGATGATTTGTCCAGACACTTGGGGCGGTAATCAGGCATGGTTCTCGAAATCTCGTCTCGTGATGCAATTGTATTCAAACTCTTATCCCTAACGTACTGTGATGCTTCGAATGCATTTTTTGTAATGGTCCGATTTTCGGAGACGTTAATAAAAGAAAAAAATAATCATACTCGAAAATATTTTATTTCTAAGAAAAGAAAAGTGTAGGTTCGCTCACAAAAATATCGAAAACCAAAATAAAGTCCTTCAAAAAGGGTCTTCTCATAAAAGACTTTACTAGGCAATTTCAAAGCTTCTAAACCTATATTAAGTAAACCAAAGCTTAGAAGTGTCATCAATCACCAAGAATTCTTGATCCGCTCCATCTTCATTTGTGCCTAATGTGAGGTACCATGGGCATGAAATATGCACTATAAGCTATAAAGCTCAATAAGTTACCCTATACTTAATTCCCTTTTTAATATTTAGGACAATATAATAAGATGAAATATGATATGATACGCACAGTTTAAATGAAAACAGTAACACGTAAGTACGAGAGTACAATAGCACAAGTGACGTAAGAGTCTAAGTCTAATAATGAATCCTCAAGTGTTATCTGTCCAATCAATATCCTAGTGTTATCAAAGCCCCAAATATAATTTACGTCCTTGACTATCAAATCACCACATACTCTGTTATATAAAATATTCATAATTTATGGTGCTACCAACCAATAACAATCTCGAGCACTATACTAATCGTGCTCCTGACTGCTAACGTTGCCAACTATCATGTTTTCGTCAGTCATGTTCTCAAGTACATGTTTTCAAATGTTATATTTTCTGAATATCGAGCTGACACCAAAGTACTTCCTAAACTTCACTACTACAACAACTAGACCTTATTGAAAAGGCACACTGTGGCTAAAGAACATAACATGGCTCAATACATAATTTGACTAAATACATGACACGGCTAAATACATAACTCAACTAATAATGCAACTTGGCTAATGACATCTCATGGTCCAGGTCATAGTTCGGCTTAAGTCGCATCATGTCTGATGACACCTATAGAATACTCTCACTAAGAATCTAAAATCTACAAAAGTTCCTGATGATGCCAGAAAATAGTGGACCTGTGTTTGACTTGTTGGATGTTTCGTGCACAAAAGTCCGATGATCGGGAGAGGTTGGCCGGTCATGGACCCTCCGACGATTAAGTTAGAATGGTTGTAGATGAAAGCTATTAAGAAACTCAGAGAGTAACAAGTGGATACATTTTTCCCTCCTCTCTCTGCCTTTTAATACATTCGTAAGAGAGGGGGAAATGAGAGTGAATCCTTACTGTAATTCATGCCTTGATTCCAGGGCTGGTGTGATCCAGGCTAGTTTGTCTTGCGCCATCTAGGTGATGGCAGGGGATCTGGTGCACTCTTAAAGAGATTATGTGAATTTCCTAGAACGGTGCATATGGAGCTCCTCTAATTCCAATCCGAAGGAAGCCCGGGCCGAGCGACCCTACTAGCCAAGCAAGTAGTGGGTTGACTTATCAGCTTTGGCTTGGTCAGTCTGTTTGGTTGGGTCGGTTCATCTGGTCAGTTCTTATGGGGCCCATATATGAACTCTTCAGTAGTCCTCCATCCCCAAGTTGTAGTGCATGCTGCAACACAAAGAATAATCTTGTGTACTTAAAGGTCGACCTTTTCATTAAATGATAAACCATTTTATTCTTCTTTGAATGTTCCCGAGGTTCACGCCGCATGAATAACAGCCATTCCAATGTGGGGTTTTCTATATATTCCAAGGGGTTCCTCATTTTTAACTCTTCTTTTTCTATTGTCTTTGGCATTCCCTCCATTCTCGCATATCGGAGTCCTAACTTTCTCTCTGCACTCTTATACTAGAGCCTGATGTCCTTCCCATCTTTGAGGGGGCTATTTCTCTGACCTTCTCCAACTCACGCCTATACCCTTTCTTCTGTCGTTCTCTTGAAATTTTTAGTGACCCACCTCCTCTCAGTTACTAGACCAGTAATAGTCAATTACTAGACGTTTCTCATTTCTTGTTCGTCCTTGCTCTATTCGTGTGACTTGACGGGACTACCCAACTGCACATTGGATTGTTGTCGTCTGATTTTGACCTGGATTCCTCATCGGGATCAGACTCCAACCCGTTCTCTTGAATATGTCATAACCGGAGTCTGCGCAAACCCTCTCCTCAAGCCAGGGAAGGCATAGTTGAAAGGTCTAAGTGAGTACATGGCCTAAATTCTGTTCAAATCGTGGTTCGAGAGGACTGATGGGATACCCTCAACAGTGTAGGGTTGAGTCCTTGGGATGTCGACTAGATTTACCATAGCGATAGGGATAATGTTAAGATCTCTTTCTTCCCTAAGTTCTCCTAAGGATGAGTCGGAGTTGGAGTCAAGTTCGAGAGGATGTTGCGAGGTCCTGTCGACACCCTTGAAACGAACAGACAAAGCCAAGGCAAATAAGGAGCAGGCGGCATCAAGGGAATCATGACTTCTAATCCAGCGATCAATAGGAGCAAAGTCGAGAGAAAACTCCAGGGACAATTGGATGAAGGTATACAGTCGAGAAGGAGGAAGAGTATGAAAAAAAGTTCCCTAAAAAGCAAGCAGAGTGAAGGAGTCTATGATGAATAATTCTGATAAAAAAGTAGAGTTGAGAGTCGAGGGGGCGGAGGAAGAAGGGGAAGGTTAGAAGAAAGCGACGAGAGAAGCATGACTGTAGAAAGTTTGCTTTAAATTGTAAACGGGCAAAAATAACAAGGCATAATCACCATCGATGAAAGTGGACGGATGCAACGACAAGGGGAAAACCACGTTGCTGCAACATTAACATGCATGAGAAATAACTGCTAGTCAAGGGCGAGGTTTTCAGAACCATCCTAAGATTTCAACACGTGGACAATCTAATGGTCGGGTCTTAGGGATAAAGCGACACATCATTAAGGCAAAGATACGGTTGATACTGTTCGGAATAAGAAAATTATTCTCTGCGTCTCAGCCTATGCTTCGATTAGGAAATGGGAGACAATTGATGAGCCCAAATTTAACATAGTATTTATAGGTCGACCAACAAGCAAATTTCCAAGCCGAGTAAAACCTCCCTAGAGTGTTACAGGCTGGCCAAGCTGTCATATGTATGTCTCGGTCGAAATAAGCCCTTTTCATACTCACGCTAGGCCATGCAAAAGGAAACGATGGAGATCGCGCTAGACACTTGTCCCCGATCGCTCATGTGACCCTAGGAATAATGCCCCCGATCCCCTAAATCCCAAAAATGGCGTGCGGGGGATTAGAGTAGGGATCTCTCAAGATGGAATCAAGAAACCAATAGCGGTAACAATCCACTTGAGCTCCCTATTCTTCCAGAGATATTAGATCATCCACATCAGTTTTTCTATTTTTTGGGCCAAATTAAGGAGAAATTTTCACTTTTTTACTTTAGAGAGTCATATTTTCTAATATCTCATACATCAGACTCTTTAAATATGGTGAACAGTGACCACTTTCAATTTTGCATTCACTAAATAGATGGGCTGTAGTGACTACTCAAATATAGAGAGTCACTGTAACATTCACAAAATAAAAAGAACATCTAGAGAGATTGATGTGGAACATATGTGGAAGAATTGCTCCTCAAAATAAAAAAGGAGGAGCTTAAGAGAGGATGATGAGGATGCTCATATCCCTCCCCAATCACGAAAGGAGGTATGCAATTCTTTCACAATCTATCCACGTACATTTTTTCTATTCTCGGGCATCAATTATAATTTGATCATTGGAGGGTCCACAATCGGACCACCACTCCTCGGTCATCAGACTTGTGTGTAGGAGTCCAAGGAGCCAGTAGCCGATTGTGGGAGCCATCGACCATTTTCCGGTACCATCACTTCTATTAACATATCCAAAATATAGAGCGTTACAACTTGTCTAACACAGCCCGTTCGACCTAACACTGACCAAGTCTATGTCCTGCGGTTATGCTCTTGGTCGAGCTCCAGGCTAGGTGAATTCTTGGTCTTGCCGATTAGGATATTAATGGCTCCCAAACAAAGTGATTTAGAAAAAAATAAATTGGGTTCAAAGATCCACAGTGGTTTAGGCTATTAACTATGGTTTAGAGATATTGAATTAATTTGCGTTTTCTTTAGGGTAGTGGGTGGCTACAGGATGACTAGTTTGGATCAGCAAAGTCTGTATGAACGTGGACTCGCAGTAGCCTAATGTAAACCAAACTAGCTGGGAAGAAACTGGATATGAGCCGACCACTTGGTGATGTTGTAGGGTAATAGTATTTATTTACAAGGTAGTAATTATTAGATTATTGTTTATTTATTTTTTTGTATTTATTTGAATTTTTTTATAATTTTTAGTTTTGCGTCAATTTTTTTTATAGTTATTAGTTCGTTTCGATAAAAAATTTCAAAAAAATATATATAAATACTTCGAAAAACTAGAAATTTTTTAGAAAAGACAAAAAAAAAAAAAAAACCCAACACGGCGTCTGTATTGACTTATTTTCGTCTTTAGTGAATTTCTTTTAACTTTTAGACATAATTATATACTTTTTAGATTTCTTTCGTCGAAATAAACCAATAAACTACGAAAAATGATGAAAAAATAACAACTACAAAAAAAATTTAATTAAAGACAAAAAATAATTTAGGTACTTAATCCAGACCAAATAGACCCTAATTATGTCTAATATATTGTAGTTGATTTTGAAAACAGAGACAAATTCCACTGGATCATTTCGCCAGAGTACTTTTTTATTTATTGTTTTGTATTTTTTTATAATTTATTAATCTAAAAAGTATAAAATTATGTTTAAAAATAAAAAATGTTCACCAAAGACAAAAATAAGTTAACACAGATGTTGTTTTGGTTTTTTTTTTTTTAGTTTTGAGACATAATTTTAAGATTTTCTGAAATTTCTTATTGAGACGAATCAACAACCATAAAAAAATTAATGCAAAACAAAAAGTTGTAAAAAATTACTTAGATATTGTTGTTGCTGGCTTTTTATAGCTTCTTTGAAATCTCGACAGATTCATATTAACGTTCGTGACTTACTTTTTCTACTTGACCCAGGAAATTTAAGAGTAAAAAATTTATTGTAAAAATTTCAAAAAAGTGATTGACGACAAAATAAATAAATAAATAAAAAGGAGAGTTTTTAATGTCTCCAAGTTCGCTATACTTTCACTTTTTTAACCTAATTTCATATAACTATACGTTTTTTTATTGTTTTCCGCTTTGATGAATGATATGAACCAACAATTTTATTAAAACTAAATAAAAAATCACTAAATGTCAATAATACCCACTGTACTTGCTTTGGCCTAAATTATTGAATAACATCATTATTGTCTTTTTCTATTTTTTCAGAGATTTTATTAGATTTACGCTATTTTTTTTGATAATTTATATTGACAAAATAAATTTAAAAAGTAAAAATTTTGGACCAAAATTTCAAAAAGTATATTTGGAACAGGGGACTTAATTTTTAATCTTATTTTTTAGTGTCAAGTAGGTTTTCATCTCATCCTCTTTTTAGAGTTATGTTTTAGTCCCATAATTCAAAAAATATAAAAGATACTCTCAATCTCAATTTTTTATGCATTTAATTCCACTACCAAAAAAAGGCGCTAATATACTCTTGACAACTTGAGAAAAATTTAGAGATTTTATTGTCAAATCATTTGCGTTGCAGAAATCCTAAACTGAGGAACGAAACGAATCAGCCAAAATTAGGGACGGGCGATTAAAAAACGAAACAAAGCGACAACGCACGGTAACACAAATAAATAGGAATTCTTTTAAATTAGAAACATGGTAAATTTTGACGGAACAACATAAATTAGTGTGAATTAGAAACATGGAAGATGTTGCATAAAAAACATGATAAATTTGGATAGAACATGGCAAATTTGTTACAAACTTTTTCAAATATTAGAATATTGACGGAAAAAATACGACTAATTATTTACATTCAGATCTACGGTCAAATTATCTAATTTAACCATAACAAATTCATATAGGTTTTAAGGAAGATGATAAATTTGTCTATGAAGTCAAATGGTCGATATTTTGATATTCGAAAAAGTTTGTACCAAATTTATCATGTTTCTAATTCACATCAATTGACCATGTATGATCGATATTTTGATATTCGTGTACCAAATTTACTATGTTTCTAATTTAAATGTACATAATTTCAATTCACCATATTTGTTTCTTAATTTGAATCATTTAAACTTACCAATTTAAATAGACATAATTTCAATCAATTATATATTTTTTTAATTTGAAGCATGAAAACTCACTAATTTAGAATCATGCATGCACCTAGTGGTCTTTCTATTTTTTAATATAAATAGACATAATTTTAATCCATTAATTTCGGAATTACATGATAACAATTAAAAATGACAAAAAAGTAAAGCTACCACTGAAAATAATAGCAAATACGCTCAAACTATATAAAGTTAGGATCAAAACATAAGTCGCAAATTTTGGTAAGATGAAAACCTACATTGCATTTGAAGATAGGACCCAAATTTATATTACTAACAAAGTTTCGAATATATAAAATTTCACTGCCTTTACTATGTCCTTATCTATATATTTTCAGTTCTATCAATATTTGTATAGATTCCTTCGGATGAAATAAATGGATAATACTAAGAAATTTAACAAAACTCTGTAAAAAAAATCACCAAAAATCACATATTATCCATCGTTTTTGACAGAAATTAATTTAGGAAAAAGGAATAAGTTTGGACAACGACTCATTGTCGGTAGTAGTAGCATGAGAACGTGGAGAGAGAGAGAAAATGAAAGTGAGGACCATTTGGGTAACCGTCGTCTAGATGAAAATAAATTTTACGGTTACAAGACTTTGCTGTAACTAGCTCTCTCTCGAGAGAGCTACGTACAACGAACAAATAGGATCGATCTGAACCCCAAATGTACGGTAAAACTTTAACAACTGGGCATTTGGGATTCAGACCCTACCATAACTCGATCTCTCGAGCTACGTACAACGAGAAGGGTTGTTGAATGTATTTTCTTATTGTTGTGAAGTGGTTGTATGTGGAATTAAGTGTTTTGTTGGGTGAAGTCAAAATATAAGAAAAACGGATTTGTTGTTGTGCTAACTCTTTCCAACTAATCATTTTGGCATCTGAATTTCTGTGTACACGTGTCATGTGATGTTTGGCAGGTAGAGTACTTGTAGCAAATGGGGACCCAACCCAAATGCGCCGATCCTTGAACCGCCATAATTTTCGTTGTCCGTGTCCCTTGCATGCTGCCACCAATTCGGCCTCCAGGATTGGGCCTGAGTTTTAAGCCTGCGTTTCAATTGGATTTCTGATGAGACTCTCCGCGCCTCGCTATTTGAAATATATTATTAATTTATTAAGATCTCCCAAGAGGTAGCTTTATGTTCAAAATTAGATTGACATAAAATCACAAATCATTTGATTCACTCGCACAAATTATCGGCGTCATCTCCGAGAGTGTCCGAGCAATTAAAGGTGTCTCATGAGGGTTCCCCTAGTCGATCGGCATTTGCCACGTGACACTTGTAAGGGTGTTCACATCTGAGCGGATGTCGATCGATGAGGGTGACAATAGGGCAATAGGTAACAAGTGTGTTTGGTCCGTCGGTTGATCGGTCATCAATCCGAGCTATTTCTTGACGATTGGGCCTGCACACCACCGTTGATCAGTTTGATATGGGACAAATTGGGCTCATCAGTTGTCTCTCGTTGCCTAGTCAGTGTGTGAGCTTAGGTGTAGGAAATAATTCCTAAGAAGCGGTGATTAGAAGCAACAATTACCCCATAATTAAATGCATGTCTTTTCACTTGGGCTATAAAAAAATAACCCATAAAGGTCCAAAGACCACGCTATTCCAAGTCAAGCTAAGTTCAAAACCAGATCCATGACCAACGGAAATCAATTGAATAAAATTCCAAAATTGCTTTTTTTTTCTACAAATATTTGGTTAGACCTAAAAAAAACTCGAAGGACTGTATAAATATAAAAACAATGTGTGTAACCTTTAAAGTTTTTGAAAATTATAGAGACCTCCCATGAGGTTGAAAAATATAATTAGTTCTCTTACTTTTAAAACTATTACACCATTAGCCCCCTTCCCTTACTTTCCGTTACTTTTGGCTAAGGTAAGCATAATACTTTTGAAAAATGCCTAAAAAGCCCTTCACAATTTTTATAAAAATAAAAATAAAAATTTCCCTCAAGGCAAACGTCTTTTGTTTATCACCTTACCTCACTAAAGGTATGCAATTTTTTTATTGTAGTTAATTTTTTTTACACATGCATTATTAGTTGATTATTTTTTTATCTATAAATTTAATTTTTTTCCTGATTTCTAGACATATCATCTAGTACTAGAAGCGTTCTTAGAGTCTGAGTGCCTGAGGAAACATGACTTTGCTCGTATTATGCACTGTTTATTAATTTGGTAACTGAAACCATGAAATGTTGGAAATTATGTTGGCAAATTTTTATTTATTGTAATCTATTTGTTTTTATTTATTTGGTAATCGGAATCATAAAATGATAGAAATTACGGTATGTTTGGAAAATTTCTATTAAGAAATGCAAGCAAAAACATCATAAGCAATATATATATATATATATATATATATATATAATGGCAATTAAAATATGAATTGATTAACGAAATTTTCTTTTGTAATTCTGAGTATGTAGTTAATCTTGAAATATGTTTTTTAGTCCACGGTGAATTTTTAGTATTTATTCGAGAATAAAATCCAAACAACAAAACCAAAAGAAGTTCAAATGAGCGGTATCGATTATTTTTAAAAAATAAAATAAAATGGTCTTAACTTTATTTTTTAAGCAAAATTTTATAAGTTTTATATTCATGAAACTTTTGCCCATTGTGAAACCCTGCAAAACCTCTGCTAAAAAGTCAAAATTACCTTTCTACAAAAACATTTGTATAGGAGAAACTGAAGCAGAATAGTAAAAAATGTAAGCAAACACATTATTAGTATATGTTATAAATTATAATAGCGTGAAATCAGCTAACACTATCATCCCCTTATGTTTTTTGCATGCCTAGCCTCAGCCTGTAGTACTTTTTGTACTTCCAAGCTGCTGTAATATTCCTCACAGTAAAAAAGAAAAAAGAATATATAACTTGTAGATTTGAACATTTCAAAAGCTAATTAAGGATGGAGATTGCGAGAATTTCAGATATTTCTCATTTTCTAAAATTATACTTTTCACCAAAGCTATCCTTGTTTTACAACATTCACTCAACAATATAACCCACCTATTTTCTCAATCTTCATTCTTTTTTATACTTTTAACCTTGTAATATTAGTCGAACGTTGAACGTACACAAAAGTTTTGGATGGAAATTTTCAATGTAGCCTTGGATGATCTCCATCAAAAGAACACTCCAACCTCGTCATCAACATGAGAAAGTCATATTTCCATGAGATTATATGATGGACAAGTCGTATTCAATCAATCTCATGTTTGTTTTGAAGACATCTAGATAAGAATAATTAATGTCTAAATTAACTATCCTATTGTAATGTTTTATCCCAACTAAGTTTAACTTCTTCTTCTATATATTATTCTATCTCTCACTCATTAATTCCAAACACGGAAAATGACAAAGATAAACAGAAAATTACAACCCGACCGAACTCCAGTTTGTTTAATTTTTAACCCTTTTTTTGTGATTCTTCACAAAATATTCAGAAGAAAATACATTTAGTTTCACTAATGAATGAGACAAAAATTTGATTCTCGTATACTCTCACTACACGTAACAACATGAATTTTTAACTAGATTAAAACTTAAAGGTTAATATTTAATTGAACTACTTTACTTTTATAATTAAATATTTAATTAGCTATATATACTTATTTCATGAATGGTTGGGATTGATCGTATAATTGACAATAGTGATCGAAGTTTCGTGATAGGTGAGTTCTGCGGGGTAAAATCTTTTCATCTTTCTTATTTATCTCAAGAAAGGAATCCCAGGATGTTATGGTGATTCATGGCAACATAAATGGATTTTATTAAAAAAATAATGATAATTAGATTAATAGGGTTTTATGTTAGAATCAGATTTTAAGGGGAATTATATAAGAGATTATGAGGGGAATCATGGGGCTTGATGAGGTTTGATGAGGGAGTTTCATGGAGATTAAATCCTTAGAATCCTATATAAACCTTGTCTTCTCTCATTTTGCACCATTTCGAGATCAACAAATTAATCAGAGCAGTAGAGAGAGAGAGAGAGAGAGAGAGAGAGAGAGAGAGGAAAGAAGCCATTGACGTGTTCTTGAAGTTCTTGAGAGAGAAGGTTCTGTCGAAATCACCTCCCTTCTTCATTTTATTCACGATTGAGGCAGGAATTTATACCTTTCAACCCTTAGGTAGTTAATTTATATGATTATTCGTGAATTTTAGGTTTAGAATGCATGAATTATGTTCTATTTGTATTAGAAAAATCAAAAAATGCAGTTTTATGGAATCTGAAAAATGGTAGATCGCTCGAGCAATCTGACCAGTTTTAGACTCTATTCTGCTCTATTTTGTCAGGAAAATATAGAGAAGTTCGGATTTGATGACTTTTAGTAGCTCGCTCGAGCGAGATAAAATTTTAAATTTTTTAATAGGTTGCTCAAGCGAGCTGTAGAAGTTTTCAATTTTAAAATTTGGACAGTAAGTCTGTTTTAACTGCTCAAGCAAGCTGCTAAAAAACAAAAAATATTTCAAAATGTTTCCTAAAATTTCCTGATCGATGTTTGAGTCTACGGGCTCTGTTTTAAATAGTTTATACACTCTCATAATGCATTTACACTATGCACAAGTATCCACTACACGTTGTTAACGTCCGTAGATCCCCGTGAGATCTCGCGAGGACATGTTTAATCCTTGAGACTTGATGTTATTATGCTTTGACGTTAGAATCATGATATTAGAATGTTGTTGATATGTCGTTAGTATAGATTTGTGTGATTCTGGATATATATATATATATTGGAAGCTGTTGGATATGTTGGGTATGGCTATTATGCTACCCGATGATATTGTTGATTTTATAGCCATTATGCTTCTTGAATTTCCGCAAATTTGACAGGACTGAACTTTTGATGAAAACTTAGTTTATGTGTTAGGGACATTAAACATTAGTTGCTAATTGGAGAAAGCTTAGTTCATGCATTAGGGACATTAGATATTGGTTGGTAATATGTGGTCACTCTTAGAGACAAGTAAGTATAATGGAAATAAACATTGAAATGGTATTTGGTTGTATAACCTGAGATCATCTGGAACGACAGTGAGTTCCGTATGTGTCGGTCGAGGTGCTGGACGATCATAATATGTTGAATTGTGCTTGAGGTGCTGGATGGTCTAGATGCTCAATTCCAACGAGCCTTTCAAACTAGTACTTTTTGTAATCGACTCTATAGCTTCTTCAATAAACGCTGGTTCTTCGATCTAGTTTTGAATGACTTTCTAGTTAGATCGTTCTTGCATTTCGGATATAAAGTCTCATTTGAAACTTTAGACAAAGGCGCTATTGAGATATTGGGGCCTTATGGTATCTCGTACACATTCCGACGATTGCCTGAGCGAATAAGTAAACTTCAAAGTGGATTTGTTGTGCGAAGAGTGCGTTATGACTCGTGGCCGCTCGCCTAGCTATATTGTGTGTGCTGGACACTTGTGGACGTTATATTGTATCTGATTGGAGTACTGGACGTCTTGACGCGTTGAATTATAGTTGATGTGCTGGACGGTCTTAATGCGTCGAACGGTATAAGGATTATGTTCCGGGTTAGATTCTCGAGATAAGTTAAGGTCATTCGAGTTTGCATTGTCTGGGTTTAAGTCTTACCGGCCGTCATGCCGTGTTCCATGTGAAAAAAAGGTTTATCGGGCGTCGTCCCGTTTAAAAGAGAAAAAAAAAAATCATAACTTACCTACGTTCGTGTTCTTTAACTGACTGTAATATTCAACATTTGTTATTAATGTTGTTCAGTAATTCTGTATATATCATTGTACATGTTAATACCTTTGAGTTTGATTTTTTGGGTATATTTTTTTACTGAATTTCATTACTCATTCGAGCAACTTCTTTGTCCCTGGGATTTCATGTCAGATTTAGAAGAACAAATGGAGATGCCTCCCAAGCAGGAAGAGTTGGATGATGAAGATGGAGAATTCAACAGGACTAGGTTATCGCATCATTAGAAGATATGAATGTCTCAACTTTGTCATTTATGTAAATTCGAAATAATATTTATATTATTTTAAATGTATTTCTGCTGAAATTTATTTATTAATAAAATAAAAAAATGTATGTTATTTCTTTTAAAATGTTCACTTTATATAAAAAATGATCTAAAAATAGTTTAAATAATGTACCAAAAAGTCGGATCATTACATTACAAGGGTCGAAAATAGAAAACATTATTTTTCAACCAAAAACATAGATCTACCATCAGAACAAATCAATAGAGAAAAAAAAGAACAGTTAGGATTATAATCGGTCCGGTTTGAAGGCGAAACTCTAACCAAACTGGAAATTTTGGTTTAAAATTTTTCAAACAAAACTGAATCAAATTATTTCGATTTGGTTTGGTTTAATTTTGATTTCGATTTCAATGTGGGCATATGGCGTTTCAACTTAGGAGTGTATACAAACTCGCTTGGATGTACATCCATTAGTGGTTGAACACCACTTTTAATTTTTGACTAAAAAATTGGCAAAGACTGTCGAACAACAATCCATATCTTCAATGTACTCAATTGCTCTATTTACTTGAATTGTTGACCGATCCCAAGTAAAAGATGATTAAGGCCTAAGAAATCTTAAACTAGCAATTATTAAATTAATTATTATCTTAATTGCTCCACACAATCAATGAAATAGGATTCCATTATTAAATTTTCAAAGTGAAGGTTTTGTCTCTTTGTATAATGACACTTACAAGAAAGAAGGAGAAGCATCGAAGATTCCACTGATTAAAAAAATGAAGAACCATTAGGCGATGAGTTACTACTCTTCAAATACACTATCGTATTGGCTAACCATTACACCACATTTAATTTACAATTTTAAGAATATCCAAATTAAATTCTATTTTGACTTACCTATTTCGTGATTTGGGCTGTATATATTTCATTTAATTTCTATAATCCCTAATGTTTTGTCTTTGTTTTTAAATACGAATTGAGAACCATTACGAAAAAGATGTGTGTTTTCTTTTTAACGTATTTCTAAGGAATTGTGCTAATAATAATAATAATAATAAAAAAATATTCAAAAATGGCTCTAGAGAAATTAGGGCTCATTTTCTCTCCCTTTCTATCATTTCCTCCTCAAAATCATTAAGTAGTAGCGATTCGAGTATTGTACGTGTTGTTGGTGTTCGTGTTTGCATAAAATTTTCTCTTAATTCTTTATATGCGGGTATTTTATTTTTGGCATTTTGATCGCCGTATATCAAATTAATATAGATGTCTCATTGTTCTTAAAATTTTCCATGTATATATGTTGCAGATAAAGTACGTTTTTGTTAAACAACTGTGAGGACAAAAACAAAATTATTTTGTTGAATAGCAATAAAATAAATAAGTTCATGATTTACGTATTTGTGAAAAAAAATATCCGTGCATTGAAAAAATGTCCAAAAGGATAGGAACTTTAAATAATAAATCAAATATAGGAAATATATATTATTGACTTGATGACTAAATTGAAGAAAGCAGAATTCTAAAAAATCTTTTTTCTTGTTGAACTTAAGAATTTCTATCCTTGGACCAAAATTTCAAATGGAATTTCTAGAAACTAATTTTTCCAACACAGTTTTCATATTAAGCTTACTTTTTCAACATATTTGTCTACAAATTCATAGTATTTGCTTTAAGATTCATAAAAGCAGCACACACACACACACACACAAAAAAAAAGCCTCATTACGTACAAATATTATGAATTCAAAATTGATGTTATTTTAGTAATATTCAAATATCGTAAAGAATTCAATATCGGTGCAACGATACATATCTAACCTACCCAAATAAAAATGTACTATAGCATTTTGAATATTTTTAATTTCAATTGTTGTAACTAATAATACCTTATGTGACGTATAACCCATATAGAAAATACTCAGAATTTATATAATTTTACTTGCCAAATACATTTCTAAACTTTTTTGTTATTGAATGAATTTTCGTGCATAACACAAGTTCAATACTAGTTGAAAAGTGTGAAAATAAAATTAAAAAAAGAAAAATCTCAAAAAAAAAAAAAATGAAGGTTCTGTTTCTCCTTATTTATTGATTCCAAGCTGACCTGAACTATTGCAAGTCGTCCCCACCATGTGCGCGTCTGAAAATGACCCTCTCTCTCTCTCACTCTAGTAGCGTTGATTACAGCTGTATCCAATTTAACGATCTCTGTGTATATATATACATGTATATTTATCTATACTGCTCATTTTTTAATCTAGAAAATCATTTAGTATCTGATGATTCGTCGGCATTCCCCTCATTTTCATCGCATTACACTTGCCTTTTTTTAGTTTTCTTCCTTTCTCTCTCTCTCTCTCTCTCTATATAGCTTAATTTCTCTATCCAACAACATATACAGAAAGGAACCCTTTTCGGTTGTTTGTTTGATTGATTAAAAATATTCCTTTACTTTCTCAGTCTATTTGATTTCTTCTCAAATAATGCAAAAGCATTACGCCTCCCAGGTTCAGAGTTTTAATATGGGTGCATGAATGTTTATAGTTATATTATACATATAGATAGCCTTTCTCGTGATGTGTGCAACAGTTTACCTATGTTCTAAGAGGGGTTTGGTTCAATCATCAACCCATCTTTGCTCATTGTCATTATTATAAGAGAAAGAGAGAGAGAGAGAGAGAGAGAGAGAGAGAGTAGTGTATATTTCAGTGCTTGGGATGGGAGTTCACTGTTATTTTGCGGAATTTGTATCTACCGTTTGGGTCGAGAGTGATGAAGGTTTGCACAGAATTTCGCAATTTTTGCTTCAAAAGTAGCTTTGTTGGGGGCTTTGAAGGCTGAGAAGGGCTCATATTAACGTTGGGTATTGGTTCTCATGCCTATTTTGTATGCTTACCATATCATTTTAATTGCACTAGTTGTATTTTTGTTATAATTAATGTGTTTGACTTGTTTTATCTGTTTAATTTTGGCATGTTTGTGCGAAAATATCATAGTTGATGTTTTGAGTTCAAGTTTTACTGGGAATTGATGGGTGTGCACAATTTTCTTGGGTTTTCCATTTTAATTTGATTTTTGTAGTTTTTAGGTCAATGGAAATGTGAACCACCCAATTGCGAAACTAATCAAGAGACTAGCCTTCGGCGTTGATGATTGAATTCTATTTTGGTGAAGCATTTTGTAAAATTTAACTGATTAAGTTTTAATGGTTCGAAATCCTTATTGGTCTCAATACTGCTAAAAATAGACACAACCTGACATTTTTTTACTATTAATTCCAATTCTGGAGCCCATCGGAGATTTTGTTTCAGACAAACTAATTTTGAAATGGAAAACAAAAGGCAGAAACTCACACATGGCAATTTTCGTCTTCCTGACTCTATAGTATATTGGTTGAGCCAAACTCTGTATTGCTTACCCAATTTTTATGTACCCTTTTTGGCTTCGTTTGATACTAGCAAAGAGTTGGGGAAAAGGGAAAGAATAGGCCTAGGAAATAACTAAGCGGCTTTTTTCCTGGCACATGTAGCAAAAACCATAAGCAAGGTCCACAGAAGGTTGTCAGGCTATTTCTTTCCTTTTCTTGTAGTTTCTCTTGGAACTGAAAGAAGGAAAAATGTTTTTCATCACCTAAGTATTCCTTTTGGCTGTTTTTTGAGCAAGAATTGGAGAAAAAAAAAAAGAAAGAGAAACAAATCAATCACCCAAACATAATTAAGAAATTGAAGTGGATCTTGGAGTAATCTTGCACAAGGCAAGGCTCTCTCATTTTACTACTCAAATCTTTGATTTGTCGAACCGTTAGCCATGTTACCATCTTGCCTGTTGCAATAGCCAAAAAAGATTGTATTTGTAGATGGTATTTTTACACCACATCATCAGATCCATATGGTAATGACTAAATATTTCAGTTTGTATGCTTAAAATTTCACTTTTTCCGTTATCCCCTTTTACATGTACGGGGGTCTAGTCTTGGATTAAATGTCATGAATCAGGCAATTATGCACCCTATCTAGTCTGTTTGTAGTTCAGGCTACAAATAATAGAACACTATGTGGTAATATGCTGACATTGTGGTTGAAATCATTAGCACGCAAGTACATAATTGGGAGTGTTAAGTGTTAGTACTGTATGCAAAATGAATTTGTTTCACTGAGACAGCATACAAAACTTTTGTCCCAAAGTGCCTGCTTTCAGGCTTAGCCCATTTTCTCATTTTTACCACCAAAGTACTATTGCACTAAACAATGCACTTTTTTGACCAGTTCTTTTTTAAATCGAACATGGTGATTATTAAAAATGCGTTACTTGTTTCTTCTCCTCCAATCAACTAGCTCCGCACGTAACACCATAGCATGCTTTATTGAGTTAATGTTGTGAGATGTATGTGGAACCTTACAAAAGTACAGACTGGCAATCCCCATTAGATTTTCTTGATTAGTGATCGTAATTCTGATACTCTTTGCCATCACACATCACTATCGGACTAAACAAGACAACCAATAGGTGGATTGCTTGTTATAGATTAGCAATGAGAAAATATCCAATTAGAGAGTTATTATGCCAATGGCACATGTATCGCACTGGTTGACTGTTAATGTAACTGGTTACAGTCCTATAGTTTTTGAATCAAAATGTATGAAAAAGAAATCCACAGTTGCTCGTTAATATTAGACCGTTTTCTAGCACTATAAGTTTCTTGCTATTACTAACTAAGATCTGATCTACCCTGATGTTTGATTGCCTACGAATGGTGACAGGCTTGTAGGACCTTTCAAGTTAAAAAGCTTATGATCAATGGGGAATGACTTGTGACACCCAAATGGATCCCCAGGCTTTTATCAGGTTGTCAATTGGTTCGCTAGGATTAAGACTTGGTGGAACAAAATTTTCTTCTACAAATTCAGGAATCCATGAATTATCCGCTCCGTGTACATGTGAAATCCGCCTCCGTGGTTTTCCTGTGCAAACAACTTCAATTCCCTTAGTATCCTCTCCTGAAGCTTCACCAGATTTTCAGACCATTGCATCAAGCTTTTATCTCGAAGAATCTAATTTAAAAGCGCTTTTGACACGTACATGTTTCTCTGCTCCTCATGCTTTTCTGGAGATTATTGTTTTTTCAGGGCGGGAGCAGTCCCACTGTGGTGTTGGTGTCAAAAGGAAGCAGATTGGAACTTTTAGGTTGGAAGTGGGTCCTGAATGGGGTGAAGGGAAGTCAGTGATACTCTTCAACGGGTGGAAAGGGATTGGAAAGAGCGAGGAGGGAGGAAAGTTTGGAGCAGAGATTCATTTGTGTGTTAAGTTAGACCCGGATCCCAGATACGTTTTCCAGTTTGAAGACGAGACTAAATTGAGCCCTCAGATAGTTCAGCTTCAAGGCACCATCAAGCAACCTATCTTCAGTTGCAAGTTTAGTCAAGACAGGTGATCCAATCTCTATATATTTAATCATCTCCCAATAATCATCTCTACATGCTGCATCCTACTGTTCTTTAGCACTTTCCATTGGCATTAGTAGTGATAATAGATTTTTGCATGAAGAATGCAAAGCATTAGTGGTTAAAATCAGTCAAGATTTAGTTATCCATTCGGGTGAGTGGATTTGAAACAAAGGCATTGGAGTTTGAAATTTAAAAAAATGTAGGAAGGTTTAATTGTAGACATAAATTGGTAATTCCGACATGTGGGGATTTAATAGCGACAATAGTGATTGCATTTTGTTCGAATCATTTGTGAAAAGATTTCAAGTAGGATCATTTAAAAAGGGGTTTCAATGGCAATAGTCACAAAGTTGTTTCAAAATAAATCTCTTATGTTTCTTGTTAAAATGCATATCTACAATACAAAATCTAATTGATGTTTTATTTCTCGAATAAGTGAGGCCAAATCCATTCGTTTCAAAACCATGAATCCAAGAGGATCCTTAAGGTCTCTCCCATTTACCCTTTTTCCTCACCCTGTCAAATAATGCATTCGAAAGTCCTATTTGGACTTTTTCAAACATATTGCACTGCTAGTTACCCAAAATGGGTTTTCTGAAATTACTGTTTGTTACAATAAATTTTCAGGGTATCCCCAGTTGACCAATCGAACACTTACTGGCCAAGTTCTAATGGTAATTATAACCTAGATACAGAGAGAAGGGAAAGGAAAGGATGGAAGGTGAAAATACACGACCTCTCTGGCTCCGCAGTGGCTGCAGCATTCATAACAACTCCCTTCGTTCCATCAACGGGCTGCAATTGGGTTGCCCAGTCTAACCCGGGATCTTGGTTGATTGTCCGGCCTGATTCTTCAGGACCTGACAGCTGGCAGCCCTGGGGAAAGCTCGAAGCATGGCGTGAACGTGGCGTTAGAGACTACATTTGCTGCCGCTTTCATCTCCTTTCCGAATTCCCAGAGGGAGGGGAGCTTCTCATGTCAGAGATCTTCCTCAATGCGGAAAAGGGCGGCGAGTTTTTCATAGACACGGGGCGACGGGCCCACAAAGCGGCAAGCCCACTGCCGAGCCCCCAGAGTAGTGGAGACTTTGCGGCGTTGAGTCCGGAGGTTGGTGGATTTGTTATGAGCTGTAGGGTGCAAGGTGAAGGAAGAAAGAAGAGCAAGCCACTGGTACAGCTGGCAATGCGACACGTGACATGCGTAGAGGATGCTGCCATCTTTATGGCTCTTGCCGCAGCGGTTGACCTCAGCATCGAGGCATGTAGGCCGTTCCGGAGGAAGATCAGGAGAGGTACGTCCCACCATTCTCGGTGATATGTACAGTCCAAGTTTATTTATTGTATCAGTTTTCTACATAGTAATGTGGTGCTCATTATCATCCACGAACCGATGATATGCCCGGATTAACATTTTCTTCTGACTATCATGGACTGTTTCATTTGATGTGTATAGGGTCTACTTGTTTATGTTTCTCCTTTAGGATAACATTAACTGTTTCATTTGATGTGTATAGGGTCTACTTGTTTATGTTTCTCCTTTAGGATAACATTAACGGGAGTCATGTTTGTGCTCTAGAAAAAGGAAAGTAAATTAACAGCTTAATGGGTTGGGATCTTTTATCCTCAAAGAAGTGTTGGGCAAATAATTAGACCCTTGCTTCTCAAATTCTGGAGATCATCTGCTATCTGTGTGACCATTATTAGTTCTGTATTTTTGTAAGAATTTCATTAAAGTGAAATAGGAGTAATGGACATTTGGCTTTCTTAATTGAGTTGCAATGAAACTCAGGCCCAACCTTATACTGAAAGGATTGAGGCTAATACAAAAAGTCTATTCCATGTATTTTGTTTTGATACAGAGT
This sequence comes from Arbutus unedo, assembly GCA_014822125.1. NCBI lineage: Eukaryota > Viridiplantae > Streptophyta > Magnoliopsida > Ericales > Ericaceae > Arbutus > Arbutus unedo. The sequence goes on along the minus strand of JABCMJ010008928.1, from coordinate 1,949 downwards.
TATCCAGCGGAGGCACTATATCTAAACCAGCATACAACCAAATCCGTTCTATCCAGAACACAACCCTTCATTTCCTTTCCACAAAGGTACTATTTATAGAACTTTGCTTGATTGCTTGCGTGCAATAGCGGCGATCAAATTGATCTTTTGTTGGAATGTAGAATGTCGTGCATTAGCGTAGAATGGTTGATTTCCTATGCAGTTCCATTAATATGAACCCAAGCTGCAGATCATCAAAACCCTGCGTACTAATTTTAAAAAAGAATTGAATGGTCACAAATTTTCTAGTTTAGAACATGGGTACACCAGTTACGAAGGACCTTGAACACGCGCGGATCCAAGGAAGCCGTAACGGAAATGTGAGTAGCTAATGGCATCATATTATTATTTCCTTAACTCTACATGCCTATGATGATATTTTGAGAACCAAGCAGAAACAGTTTGTGTGGATCTGAAAACAAAGAAAAAGTTAACAAAGCATTTCTATCTTAACTTCTAACTACCAAATTTAAATGCAGAATTGGAGACCATCAAAGAGAGTAAATAATGCAATCCTCGTTGTTGTTGTTTTTTGCGATATAAGGACATGCCAAGAGGCTCGCTGATATAATAAGCTCAACCCTTGGAGGAGTACGAATATATACAGATTGTAACCGATTAATCTTGATTTTCGTATTCCCAGGGAATCGGCATGGTGCAACCGGCCTCACCATGGCCAATATTTTAAACCAAATCTCCATCTCTTATTTGTTAGGAATGTTGGATTTATCAAACTTGGGCTTCAATTAAAGTGGGTTCCGTTTAAGGGCGGAATTAAAAATTTAATTTATCCTGTTCTAAATATGAACTGGGTTAAAAAATCTATTTGACTATAAATAATAGGGTGGATTAAAATTACTTAAACTAAAATTTTACATATAAAAAAAAAATTCACCCACCAGAGGGGTTCTTTACTTTTGTCCTTGGTTTCGTTCTTCAACGGAATGGTCCAATATATCTATGAGGAGATTAAAATCGAGTATTAGTTTGCTATAAACATTTAGTAAAGGAAAAATTGTGACCAAAGGTTACTATATAATCGTTTGGGAATAGAATATTTGTCCGAAATTGGTAGAAGTAATAAGAATGTATGGGAGTACACAGCCCTAATTTTTATAAGAGATTGGCCATTTGGGTCATAAAATTTTGTGAGCGAGAGAGTGCACATACTATTATATGAATTTAATCACCCGTGCACCGCTGCCTAACTAATTGACCGGGGTTGGGTTGGGTTGAGTTAGGTCAATAAGATTAAAAAATGGGCTTAGACTCAAAAGAGTTATTTTACTATTTTTTATTTTGGGATTGGACTTGGGTCCAAACAATTTGTTATATCTGTGAAACAATTGTTCAACAAACCTATCAGTTTCGGTATGAGGCGAATTTATTTTAAGGACATCATGTTTAAAATAGTAGTCCGGATTGTCAATTTTTGAAACCTAAATTGATTCAATGAGTTCCTAACTTTTTTGCGTTCTTTTTTTTTTTTTTGAATTTTAAATTTGTTGTTTGTGGTCTCGAAATTCCTTGTTTTTTGTTTTATCAACAATCTTAAAGCAAAACGAGTTTTATCTTTTATTTTTTGTATGATTTATGTGCATATTTTTAAGGAGTCCCTTATTTTAATCACTACAATTGTGCAATACCAAAAGTAAAAATTTATGTGCATATTTTTTTACGTGTTATAGATTTCCATTCAAAACACGTACCGTACACTGTGCCATGATTTTAAGAGAAAAATTATGGATTGGTACATTTTGGGTGGAGGGCAAATGTACGGAAAGCATGTTATGATGTTATCTATTGCGCTTTGTTTTAAGCCTTCTATTTATCGGATTCAGGAGAGCTGTAGTGCACTTTCCTGTAGTGTATATGTAGTGCGGGCAAAACGACATAGTTTTGCCCGTTTT
>JABCMJ010008926.1:0-34576 GCA_014822125.1 Arbutus unedo | reverse complement strand
GACAGTAACATGTCAAGAACATCAAACAAATATTCTTTTTGTGGGTTTAAAAGATGAAGCGAAAAAGGATCTAATAAAGGTCTATATTATCTAAACAAGAGAATCACACCAATGTTAGAAAACATCAGAAGGTGGAAATCTGCCAAAGGACTATAAGGCGCAAAACGGGCTTTCCCGTAGGCCACAAAATGGTAGTTGGCGTGGCAATGATCATCGTTGGCATTGCCAAAGTAGTCTCGGGCTTGGAACCAGCGGCTGTGGTGTTTGGAGTCGTGGGCATGGCCCATGATGGAGGCACGAAAGGGAGAGGAAGCTGGCGAGCCCCTCTCGCTTCGTGGATGCTTGACCATGAGAAAACGATGAAGAAGGCAACGGTGAACATTTTGCAGGAAGTCATCTGAGTATTGGAAAATAAGCCTAAGGTGGACAAGTTTTTGGAACAAAGAGGAAAACACCCTTAACAAACAAGAAAGGAAGTTGGGTCTTAAATAGAGAAAACTGTGGAGCCAATTATAGCATATTTGGCAATTTTAGTTGGAGATGTTAAGAGAAATAGGAGTTGGTTTTGTAGTCTGGTTGTTTCTTTCCCTTTTATAGTTGGCCTTGCAATTTAGATACTACTGCCTGTGTTGCTTGCCTATGATGTCAATCTATTTATTCTCCTATGGCATCACTAAAAATATCTTCAAATCGTGTTTAATTCAATGGCTTTATTTTCTCCATCTGTTTTTTTTCTCTTTTAATGGGCTTTGTGAAAATCACATTCGATTATGCAATCGATTTAGATCTGATGACCTTTTGACAATTGCGAACAAAAAGGAATGACTAAATTTGAGAGTGCATGGAAATTAGGCCGAATGACATATATACTTGGCATTCCACTGGTAACATATTGCATCAGTTTTAACAAACACAGAAGGTGGAATTAGTCATTTGCTTATTATGGATAGAATTCTTTAGAGCTAGCTGTCCTCCAACCTAATTCTGGAAGGAGCAAAAGCTATAGTACAGGTTAATAATACACATGACATAAAAGAATGGTTGAGTCCTTTGTCCTTATAGACCTTGTCAAAATTTTCGATGAGGATCCGATACAGCCCAACGCGAGTCAGGGTTGTTACGTTATATTTCCTTCTCTCCCTTGTTTGAAGTGCTAATTGTTTCTACTGTTCCATATAGTATGTTGTCCTCTCACCCACATTAAACCATCTGCACCTACCCATTCATCTTTTTGTCACAATTTTCTCCTCATTATTTCATGCTTTTTATGGTTGTTTGCATAAGATAGTAGAACAACATCGGAGCAATCATGAGGAGTAAAGGGGAAATGACTACTGGCACTGCAGCATTGGGAAAAAACAGAAACATATAATCCACCAAAACATGGCTTTAACCAAACTCAAATGAGTACTCAATGCAAACATCAAAAACAAAAGGAGACGCATCATTGATGTATAACTTAATAATATATTATAGGGAAATCACAGTATGAGCGACATTTCACGAGTTTCAACAGGAAGTCATAAGCAAACTAAAGGGTTGGCGTCGCAGATAAGACGTTGTCCCTACGAGTTATAACGAAAGAAAAACAGCGTAATAAAAGAGAAAAGACACGGAGACATATGAAACTCTCTGAAGTAACAAAGATAAGATGAAAGCTTAGAGTGGAGATGAAACATATCAAGGCTTCGGAATTGGAATCCCTGGCAGCTCAGGAAAGGCAGGCAATTCAGGTAACTTTGGAATTTCTACTTTAGGAATCTCCGGCAGCTCTGGTAAACTTGGGATGTGGGGAACTTCCACTTTAGGAATCTCTGGAACCTTGGGAAAATCAGGAAGTGATGAGAATTCAAGCTTATGAAAATCAGGCAGAGTTGCATCAAGAAGGTTCCTTGCCTCAGCCGGCATAGTGTTGCCACTCATAGATGCCAAGGTGATGAGCAACAGTGCTAGCACAAAGGATGGGGATTGGTAATGATAAGCCATATTTTGAAGAAGGGTACAAATTTAGGCGTGATTGGGCTATGATGGTTTGTGGGATTTTATAGATGAGGGAAAAGGCCAATAGGGTGATGGGAGATTTAAAGGGTTGGGGTTGGTTTGAAGAACTGTGCCTTTCTGTTCAACTTCTCATCTACCTATTCTTTACTTGTTAAACAATGCCTTTTATTACTACTTGCTTGTTATGATAATTTGGCTATCTTGCTAAGCAAGTCACTTGACCAAAGTTGGAGAATTGTTTACTCACAGTGATGTGATCAATCTGTCACTGTTCTCATATTATTTTTTTTGGAGTTGGTTGTTTAGAATTTATCTGGTGTCCAAGTCAAGTTTTTACCTTATTAGTATTATATTTGCAGATGTTTGGTCTACTTATGAATATAAATGCAAATGAGGAAATTTATTGTGGTCTAAAGATAAAATTACCTCTTTGTCCAACGGTTTAAACTTCTAAATGAACTAAAAGTTACAGAATTAAGAACCCTACCCAACCCAACCCGGCCTTAGGGTGAATTGAAAGCACTCAGCCATTAGAAGGTATAGCTGTAAAGCAGATTATGTTCTCATAACAAGAGCTGATTTGTTCATACGGTTCGAAACTGGAGATGTACTAAATGGTCGTGATCTTCGTTGTTGCACAAATGTCCTTTTTATCATGTACTAGGCTATTTGCAAACATCTTACAGTTAGTAGCAGAAGATTCATCAATGTTGAGATTGACATATTTGCATGTAAGCAATATTTGCTCTCTTTGCTGTTACGCTGCGTTTAGATAAAGGGTTTGTAAAGGGTATGTTGATGGACAAAGAATGTATGGGATTTCCATTCAGAAATTGAACAGATGTTTCTCTCACATTTCTTTTCCCTCCACAAATTCTTGATTCAAACACAAACGGAACCAATCCTCTTGTGGAAACTGAATCGACTGGACACCAAAAACCATACAAATTGGAAAAGCAAAAGCAAAAGAAAAATGCAAAGACAAAGTACAAAAACTAGTACATACCTCCAAAACCAAAACACAAAAGCTACTTTTGTGAGAGGAGCAATGCTCCTGGAGCAGTGAATAATTTTTCATGCGTAAACTAACAGACAAATCTTCTATACACAGACAAACACCCCAAAGTACATCATGCTTCAACAAGATATTGTCTCAACAATTCAACAATCTTCACATATATCAAGAAGACCTTTTGTATGAATGACACATACTATCCCTCTAGATCTAATCCCCAAGCTTTGGCACTTGAAAATGTTTGAACAATGTAAGATTAAACGAGTCCAGTCTGTATTATAAACTCTTTCAAGCAATTTGACATTGCTACCAAAAGCTTGTCAAAATTTTCAAGAGCTATTCAACTCGTAACAAGCAACAAAAAAATAAACAGATCAACGATTTTTTAAGATACATATACGCAACATGTAGTAAAAAGATCAAACTGCACAACAAGTAGTAGTAAGTTCATCCATCAAAAGGCGAACTGGTCTATTTTATGAATAAGGACACTTAAGTAATGTAAGTCAAAGTAAACAATTTGATATGTACATAACCGTATGTATAGCTAAACATATATTTTTATATTGACAACAAAAAACCTAAGAGTTGGAACATTCATATAATAAACACGCTGACATGCAACGGTTCTTTTAGTACTATAATTCTACTCATATTGCTGGAGATACATATTCACATCTGCCCCTCCTGCACTAGAATCGTCGAAAAAACAATGAAACAGTGAGTCAGCACCATCAAATCTGCTGCTGCAGTTTGCCTTCTTCCTTTCCTTAGCAACTATCTCTTCGAACTCAGGGGTTTTCTCCTCATGGGTCTCTCTGATTTGTCTCTCTCTTCTTTTTTTTCAAGCAAGGCTGAAATTGAGCATCCAATGTAGTTACTGCCTTTATCTTTCTCTCTCGTGTCTCTCTCATCTCTAGGATCCTCTAATTCCCTCCAACACACGATTTCTAATTCTATATTCCTATGAAAAAGCTCTATGATTCTATCTGATCATGCTATGGTCTATAATCTAATATCGGGATCCACAAGTCAAGGAAAATTCAGATAACCAAAGACAAATTTAACGTAGGAACAATAATCTCAGATCTCAAGCAAGAACAAGTCAACAAACAACTATATAAGCCCAAGGATTCACCTCAAAAAAGATATTGGACCTGACTGCCAGTGTCTTATATCTGTCGGAAGTCAAGATTGAGAGCCCCAGTTTCTCCCCAACACACCCTCTATAAGGTTTACCAACCAATACCTGGTTGAAGGCAATTGAATCGTACTATGTAGTAAACTACTTAGGTGCTCCTTTACCATTGAAAATCACGTGGCAACTTCTTTTTCATCTTCTCCTCCTCCACCTTCTGCTACTTCTGCTGCTGCTAGTGCTTCTGCATCTGCACTCCCCGTGAATGGGAGAATGCATCTAAGATATTTCCATACAGATAGGAAGAAATATCAGTTTATGTTGTTAATATTTTTTGGGGCTATTTCAACACAAAAAATATCTGAAATTATTTAGATTTTCAAAAGATGCTCGCGTCTTCTCCAATGATCTTCTTTCTAGAGCAAAAAACTACACAAAATCGAGTTTCTTCAAGTTCTCATAATTGTAGTTATAGAAGCCAAACCATCACCACAACCTTGCTTGATGTTAGTGTCAAAATACATAAGGATAGAAGCAGAGGAGGAACGCACCTTCAACAACCTCAACCTCAAACATACTTGAATCCCACTAATTGTATAGAGTGCTATAGTATTTGGATAGTTCATCTTCTCCAAAGTACAAAAGGTGGACTCCACACTCCTTAATTTGTCCTTCAATGGTCATACCGAACAGAACTTGCACTTCATCGCCCTCGTCACAATGAAATCCTGATAACCAATGGCTTAACCACACCATATCTCCACCTGCTTCTTGAATTCCATAGCACCTTGATGTATAGACCCTCTTCAAGCCACGGCTGTTGTTACTTACTTCAACTTTTATAGGGTCTTGCAACCAGCCCAAATTGCCAGGAAGTGTATATGCCAAACAAAGATTCAAGCCTTGAATACTGCCCTCGAGAGATGATGAGGTCATAGTAAAAGATACAGCAGATCCAGGGTTCCTATAGCTAAACCAGTGTGGAACTTCACTCCCAGGAAAATATGTGTTGAATATATTGCATTCACATAGGATCTGTGAAATCAAAATCCATAGTTACAACTGTTAAATGCATGAGAGAGAGAGGGACGGAGAGAGAGAGAGAACCTGGATGGGACTCTTCTTTCTACTCCATACAATTAAGTTAACAATGAAGGCCTCAACATTTGTCATGGAGTCCAAGTTCAAGAAACCAATTTTGTTGATCAGTTCCACATCAACTTCTTTGACAGGTAAGATCTTCAACGTAATCTAAACTCATGCAAGCACCATGTGATATTCTTTTTATTCTGCCTGAAGTCTCATACTTTATTTTTTCCAGTGCTCTGCACTCTGTAACCACCAATTCCTCAAAACTGATCGACGGAAAAAGAATTTGCTGGAGCTTCGGACACCATGATAAATCCAGTTTTTGGAGCCCTGTAAGATCTTTAAGCTTGAAACTGGATTTCCACCAAGAAATAAGTGCTGCAACTTAGAGAGCTCGCTAAAATCCCCCGGAAAGGCATTTTCAGTGAGATTGCAACGAGAAAGATTTAGATGTGTTAGAGAGCTTGGTAAAGAGGCCAATGACATTTTTATTATTGGTTTTGGAACCCAAGGCCAAACAAATCCTTGTTGAACAACCTCGCTAGTTAGGAAAAGATCTATATCCATTCTACTAACATGAAGCACTCGCAATGATTTCATATTCTCCACCTCCTCTATGGCCCCCATGAGATTTGAGCAACCAGAAATGTTCGTTTCCAAAAGAGATTCTATCATATTAATGTTTCTTGGAAGCTTTCTCAAATTTTTGCAATCTTGCAGATTCAATGACTCTATTCTTTGTAGTTTTACAATAGATTCATCGACCTCGAACAAACTTGGACAATCTTTGAGGATCAATATCTCTAGATTGGGGACTCTTGAGAAGTCTAGAGTTTTTGAAAGTTTATGAGAGTGGCTGAGATTTAAAATTTTCAACGATCCAAGAACCTATTCAAAAAAGAGACATGGTGCCATATAAGTTTAAAAGGTACTTCTTGACACAAGTTAATAATAACCGAAATCGTTACAAAATACAAAAGGAGAAAGAAAATAGAATATATTACCTTAGTTCCGTTCCAAACTCGTTACAACTTGCTATACCTCATGTCAAGAGCAACCACGTGCTCAGGAGGAAAATCATTGGGAAAAGATTCTGAAGGAAAACCACGCCAATACAATCATCCCAATCTTTTCGGAAATGCATCATAAGTTCCACAGAGTTGTACGCCATTCAGCTTGAGTAGTCTCAAATTATACATCTTTTCAAATGTATTGGCTTCAAAGACAACCACGTTTGAATTTTTCAACATGTTCATGTCAAGTATAAGCCCTTCAATTTTATTCGTACCCTTTAAAGAAAATTAAAAAGAAAGAAAAAAACAATTAGATCCTAGCAAGCATGGGAAAAATGAATACACATCAACATGAGAAACATGTTCCTTACATTTTTTTCTAACAAAATGTTGAAGGACTCCATATGGCGCCAAATTCTGCTCCGCTCCTCCGAATACTTAGACTCTCGCCAAACAATTTGCTTTCCCATGTCTTGAAGCAACTGATGCACTCCCAGTTTCTGATTTTCAATTGTTAAGAGATTTCTATCGACGAGATTATGAATTCCAGCAAGTGAAGAATAATCACATCCTTCTAGTATTGTGATCGTGACATTTTTCTTCTTTCCAACAAACAAACAAGCTATCTCAAGAAACAGATTTTTATCATGGTTATCTTTTAGAGAATCATAGCTTATCTCGAGTTTTTCCAGAATTGTATTATCAGAATTTGCTTCCAATTTCCGTAATGCACTTTCCCATACATCTAAACTTTTGTGGCGTACAGAGCCCAATACTTGAATAGCTAATGGAAGCCCGTCATAATGGTGCAAGAATCTTCTTGATAATTCCATGAGACCTTGAGCAGGATGTTTTTGTCCAAAAGCATGCCAACTGAACACCAAGTGAGTCATCGATGGGACAATTTCTCAGGCCTATACCCTACACAAAGTTGAGCAGCCATCACGCTCTCAAGCCAAGTGGTAATGATAATTTTGCTTCCCGGCATAAACCAATCTTGTTGGCCAGCTAATGCAAATACTTGGTACGTTTGATCCATATCATCAAGGATGAGAAGAACTCTTTTGTTGGTTAAGAAGTATTTCATCCTCCTACATCCAGCATCAACATCGTTTACTTTGCGCTCTTCTTTTCTTAAAATATCCGCAATAAGTTGTCTTTGCAAACGAACTAAACCACTGGGTCCTTTAGCAACTTCTCTAATATTTGAGAGAAAACAGGAAGCATCATATCTACCATGGTTTGAATTGTACGCTTCTTTAGCTATCGTCGTCTTCCCTATTCCGCCCATTCCACATATCACAAGAATGCCAACTTCGGTTGACCTATCTTTCGGCCACAAATTTACGCGATTCGTTCGAGATCCATATTTACTAGATGGTCACCAACCCTCAGGTGCCTGGTATCTAGCTTGCTTTTGAGTACACCAACAATTTCCTCAATGAGCTTGGCTTCATACCTACAAGCTCAATTCAATATGGAAATGACGCATGGTATATCAGACACGATATGAAAGACAAAATCAGATTTCAAGCAGATATCCAAACAAATCATCATTTAACACATTTTAGGCTATTTTAAGATTTGTATATTAAAAAGAATGGAATCAAAGGGCTGCTACCCGTATACAAAACGAAGACCACAAACAAAGAGGCCCTATACAGAGCTACACATGTCAAAAAAGACCTATGAAGTGAAGGATCAAGAGTAGTGTTACTTTCCCTCGGCTCCCAACCTTGGAAACTCCCAAGGAAAAGGCATTGACTTCTAACTAAAGAGCTTCCCACACCATCAGAACGCCTACTGTGCAGCCTTCTAACTAAAGAGCTTGCCACACCAACAGTCCTCAATGCCACAAAATCACAGAAGGTGATCTGGACTAGATATACATCAACCTCATAAGGGTCCTATGAAGCATGAACACTCCGAGGAGGTCGCCGTATCCGTGTCGTCCACTTTGGAACACACGGGGACATCTTTGGAACACGCCACATGGCATGTTCGTTAGATTTTAATATTTGAAGGACACACCAGAGACACGTGGGGACTATGGGGACACAGCGGTGTAGTTTTTGTATATTTTATATTTAAAAAGTATTGGGCCAAAATTGTAATACAAAATGTTTGTTTATGTATAGACATACGATAACGAATTCGATAGAAGCTCAAAAAATAATATTTAGTGGTTATAATGTAGGTATACATAACTCTTGAAAAAATATGTTACAAAGTTCTGTGTCTCCCACCGTGTCTGTGTCCCCATTTGTTAAGAATTACCATATCATGCGTGTGTTTCCGTGTCTATGCTACATAGTAAGGGTCATAAAGCTTTTAATGGTTGGTTGGGAGATTAGCTTATTAACTAGGAGAGAGGGAAACCTATTATAAGATATTCGAATCAGCTTGCGCCCTTTCACGTGCCGCATAATAAACTTGAGAGTGGACAAGAACTCACCCCTTTCGTTTTGTCAGTACTACAAAAGGGTTATGTTTGCAGACTTAAGAGCCCATGGGAGCTGTAATGCCTGACTAACATGAAGGCTTGCCTTGTGGGAACATTAGATGGTGCCAACTTCCTTGCTTAATGCCATTTACTTTCAAGGCAATTGTGATTTCCACCAAAGCAACCATAAAATAATTATCAATTTTTTTTATCAGCAAAAGTATCAATTTATTAGGGAAAGGAAAAAGAATTCCAACCTGAAGACAAAGCCTTAAAACACCTATAGGCCTAAGATGTCCGGATAAAATAATAAGAGCACACACCCAAAATGTCTACTTGGAATGAAAATAACCTAATGCCTTCATTCCTATATGTTGGTACATTATCCACAAGTGTTCCAACAAGAAGTATTTTCACATGTGTTTGACACACCTGAAATGTCCAGCGAATGTCCTAGCATATGTCATTCCGAGATTGTTCAAAGAGCCCCATGCTTTGTAGCATATGGAAAAAACTAAAAAGTAAGAAACAGAAGGAAACAATACGTTGATAACTAGTAGTATATGCCACACAACGTGCATGAAAAATGGTAGTCATAAATATATAATCGAAAGTATTGTGACATATACACAATTCAGGGGAAAAAAAATCTTTGCCATATCATTTTGCATATATAGCAAACATAATTGAACAATTGGATAATTCTAAGGAAATAAATTTGAAAGGTCAAGTTTTCTTCATACAAAAATACTTTTAACTGTGGGTGTAGAAAGCCTACTGGTGGATTACTTAGTTTAGAAATGTATTTCACTATGTATAGAACATGAAATAATGGTGTATAAAGTTAAAATAATTTATCTTGCCTTATGATGTGGCATAGAAACCTCCACATGGGTGCCATTTAAGAAAGAAGATAAATTTTTGGGACAGTGACTCACATTTATGATTGGGCTGAATCAGCATGAAGTAGACTTTCAAGCAACATTACTTTTATTTGTACTACTTGTTAGATTAGATAGTGGCATCGAATACCAATTCCAAGCTAAAATTAAATGCAACTTAGATGAAATAATCCTATTATATATACTATGATGAAGGGAATAAACGTGAAACTTTCACAAAACTCCAAGAGTTAGTCGGGTTTAAAATTTAGGAGTTACTTCATCTTAACATCTATATTTCGAAACCTTCAAAGTCAAATTAAAAGATTGACCGTCCATTACTCTTGTTAGAAATTTATGGGCCTACCTCAATCCAGAAAATTGGCTTATTAAGTAAATCTACTCCATTCATTTTTAATTATGAAAAGTTTTCTTAGATACTTTTATGGGACCATAGACTTTCCTAAATGAAATACTTGGTTTGTCAAATAAAAAATCACACAGAAAGATTCTAAAATGAGAAAATCTTGGATCGACTACCACGTACGTATCAGACACGTATCATAAACTTTCCTATAAGTATTCTCTCTCCAGATCTAGATGAAAAATTCCATTAACAGCACCAATATTTGTTTCTCTTTTCGTTTCTTTTGTTGGACTCTTTTGAGCTACTACTTCCATAAGTGTGTTTAGGGGTATAACTAGTCCGGTTTGGTGAGATTTTTGGGATTGGACCTGTTTTCCGGTTTGGAAAATCTATAAATTGAAACTGGACTGGACCAAATTTCCAGCTCTTTAAACCCGGCAATCTGGTCTGATTTTCCAGTCCGATCCGATTCTCTGGTTTCCATTTTCACCCCTAAGTGTGTTACTTTCCGAAGATCTCCAAAAGCAAATTTATGCCTTCATGAAAAGTTAACTTTTGTCTATTGTGTGTTACTTCCATAAGTGTATTACTTTCATAAAGCAAATTTCTGTCTATTATCAAGTTAACTTTCCGCACAATCAAATTTCTGCCTTCATCTAATTTCTGTTTTTATATACACATACATATACGAGGCAATATGAATCCCATCAATCCATAACAAATATATTATATTAAAGCACTTGAATTCTCTCCGGTTCTTTGTGGTATTGAACAGGTTACTTAATCATGGACTCTTTTCGGATTTACTTTAATATTTTTTAAACTTTTTGAGAGCATCAGTGCATAAGTCATGGAAAAATTAATTACAATAGCAAAAGGAGAGTGGTGACTTACCCATGAGAATGAGAATAATTCTCAGAAACCATGCCAGCCATGCTCGAAATCTCTTTAAGTGCCGCACTCCACCCCTTCACTTTCTCAACCGTCACGTCCTTTCCCCCGAAATCCAGATTTTTCGCTTGCACCTTAACCTCCCACGGATCCACCTCATAGAACACCGGCAAAACGAAATGATCCGACTTCTTACACAGTTCCAAAATCGTCTGGACTTCAAACAGGCACGCCGTCGAATTCGCGTAGTTTTTTGACAACACGATCACCGACATCCTTGAATTCCTAATTGATTTCTACAACTCGGATTTGATATGCGCACTCCTCTCGATTTCGTCGTCGCCTCTGAAAATTTGGAACCCCTCGTTCAGTCATTCTTCAAAGCATTGTAGAGGTGATCGGTGAACTTTTTGCGGGTGTCTAAACCCCTAAAGCTCAGGAATATATTGTATCTTCCTCTCATTTGGGGTTTCGAAGAGGAGGATGAGTGTTTTCGGGATTCCGAAGTAGCCATTGTTGAAAAATCAAGAGCTTCTGTGCTTGCTTAGAGCTTCAACTGCGAGAGATTGCGATCAACGTTAACTGCATTAGAGCTACCAGTTATTTTTCCTATACAATAGTATTTTTAAATTTAGTTAGCTTTCTTTCTTTTAAAAGTACAATTATATCTATTTTAATTATTATTTATTAAAATATATATTTTTTACTTTTTTATTTTTTTTATCTTTTTAATTCTTTAAAAAAAGAGAGTAATTTTTAGAGAAGGGAGAAACTATTAAAAAAATAATTGCTAGTGAATAGTATCTCAATAAATCTATCTAGACACTATTCACAAAATTAAAATGCCTAATCTTTTATTAAAATTCTTAGAGCACAACTTTTATATTTTAAATAACTAAAATAACTAAAAATCATGTTTCTCTAATCTCTTGGTAATACTCTTATTTGAATGAGTTTATCTGGTGGGGCCCGTATGGGGATAGATTCTCTACGCAAACGGAGTGGGTATGAACCACTTTGTTTGTGGACAAGCCAATAATCCAAGACCTTTGTAATTAAAACAAGGAGAGAGATTATTCAGTGCTTCTTGCTGAATTATTATGGTCATGTTTGGAGTTTTTTTTTTATTTTCAGAATTTTTTATTTTTGGATAAGAAAATATATTTGTGTTGATGTTTTGTTTACAAAAAAATCAATAATAGTTTTTATTATCTTCAAAAAAAGAGAAAGTAAGAAAAGTGAAAAGTCTTGTTTTGTAAACAAGAAACCGAAAACAAAAAACAAAAATGATACACATCATTTTTGCACATCACTCAAAACTACGTCGTTTTGTGTTGAGAAAAAATCATATTTATTTTTTATCCATATCGCTCAAAATATATTTGGATCTTCTTCAACACAAAACGATATAGTTTTAAATGATGTGTAAAAATAATATGCAAAAGTGATGTGTATGTAGCATTATTATTTTTTTTTTACTTCTCTCAACTTATTTTGCATTAAACACATTCAAGATAACTAACAAAAAATCTATCTTCTTCCTTTCAACAACTAGGGTTTTCTTCTTTTATACATCTCGCCGACAAACAAATTAAGGTATGCTCTTCTCTTCCTCCGGTCTTCCTCTCTCTTCTTTCTCATACTTTTATTATACATCTGACCTACCACTTATCTACCAAATCTTCATCTCCTTCTACCGATTTACTACCTACCCAACCAACACCACAAAATCAAAGTGAAAACCCAAAAAATTACACCAAATACATTCAATCTACCAGTATTGAGTCATACAATCTCAATCCCTCACAGATTGATTTCCAATTTGAAAATCTCCCGAATAGTTTCCCCTGTAAATAATTTAATTTTTTCTTTTCAATTGTTGATCTGTAATTTTTTATGCAGAGAATTGTCTTTCAATTGTACAAGCAAGAAGCTATCAAGGTAACATTTACGAAGTCAGTAATAGGAACATGGTTTTCATATTGTAAGAACACCATTATTCTTACTCATTATCTTGTGTTTGGTTTTGATCGATTTCTTTGGGTTTCTTCAGTTCTTGTTTTTTGAATCTTGGATCAATTATGATTTATGTATGTGTACGAATGTGTATATATTGGTAAATGCATGTACATTTTTTTTATAGTATATCTGTAAAGATAATCAAATAATATTAGTTGTGTACAGCTTCCCTTAATAGAAAATAGAAAATAGGGAGTGTTACCAAACAAGGCTTATGAGTCTTGCTAATAATTGTATTTTGGATATTTTTTATGTGTAATAAATAGGAGTGTAACTGGTACAGTTTGGTCCGGATCAGAGGAAAAACTCGAACTAAATCAGACATTTTGGTTTATAATTTTTTAAATCGAACTATTTCGATTGGGTTCGGTTTGATTTCTTCAATTTCAGTTCGGTTCAGTCCGATTTTCGATTTGGTTAAATCAAGTCAAATGTGAAAAAAAAAAAATTAAGTTTTCAATTCACAAATAAATATTTGAATATCAAGAGGCCACACCCAATGTTAAAAAATACATATTACACATATTACAAAAAAATACGTAATACAAAAAGATACATATTATAAATAAAATACAAAAAAATTAAGGTTTTTTTATTCCAATCTAGTTCAGTTTGTAGGGTTAAAAAGTCTAAATTGAACCAATTTTGTTTTTTAATACACCAAACTGAATCGAGCTGAACCAGTTTTAACTAAAAACCTAAACTAAACCACCAGTTCTGCTTGGTTTTTCAATTTAGTTTGGTTTTCCGATTTTTATTTAACATTTAGTAATAAATGTTATTTATTTGTATTTAATATGATTGTGTTGATTACCATAAAGTTAATAATAATAATAATAATTCTAATACATAATAATATTTTAGTTCATTAATTATCGTTAAAAAAAATAAAGTTTACACTATTACTCTCTGCCTAAATTTATGCCCCCAAAAGCTATCAATAAAACATTTCATTAAGAGATTATCATATAAAAAAAGAAAAAATTATTCCATAAAGACCTACCGGTCAGAATTCAAACCACGCGCCGGCCAAAGTCAATTGTGTCTGTCTCTAAAGGTCACTGAGTCTATATGGTCAATAGTTATATAAGTGGACTTTGGCCCCTCTCAACAATGTCACAATTAATTTTTGGATCATTTTGTCTAGTTTTACTTAAATGAATAAATTTGCTATCAGTCATTATAGACGTGTAACCCTATGCAATTTAAATTTTTTATGTTGGGGTTAACATTTCAAACTTTAACTCTTAAATATTTGTCTCTTTAATTATTTTTTATTTAAAAGTAGAGATGAAAGGTTAAGAATTAGCTCACACACTTTTATCTTGACCTTTCCAACTATCTCTATATTAAATTTAAAAGAAGACAATTGTTATATAATAGTCATCTTTTTTTGTATTTTGAAGGAACAGCCTGCAACGGTTTGATAATTGATTAATACATCTGTTGAATGTTGTTATCATTCCAATTAAGCTTTGTACCTCATTTGTTGTTCGTGAACTCTATAAATTTTACAAAGTCACAATTTGATTGGAGTTGGCTTCTATACCTCAAAAGGTGACCAAGTGCCCCAAAAAAATTTCTAAACTCACGTCGAACACACACTTTGAAGCGTTAAGTTTCAACTTGTATTCCCTCAAAACTTGAAAGGTCTAACTAAGATTGATGATATGGGTTTCTCTGGATTTAACAACCATATCGTCGATGTGGACCTCCATAATCTTGGCAAGAAGATCCCTAAACATTAAAGTCGTTGCCAACCTCTAGTAAGTAGCTCTGACATTCCTGAGTCTAAACAGCATTATCTTGTAACAATACAACTCCCTTGGTGTAGTAAATGAGGTTTTCTCTTGGTCAAACTCATACATGGAAATCTGATGGTATCCCAATATGTATCGAGAAAGCTCATTTTTTTTAATCCGACAGTAGCATCCACCAACTAGTCTATCTTGGGGAGTAAAAAGTTGTCCTTAGGACAAGCTTTGTTGAGATTTGTGAAGTCCACATAGACACAACGTTGGATCGGCTTGAGTGAGCCCCAATTGGGGCGTTACAGTTTCTTACCATGGATGTACCCAATTAGGGAACCACGGAAATTCGTGTCTCTATGTGCATGTATGATTAATTTTGGGCACAAAAATTGATATCAAAGCGCCATAATTACACCTAAAATGCAAAGTGATGAAGCCTCTGTCAAAAAATAGGAAAAAAAGTTAGTCGAATCCAACTTTTGACCACACCGCGACGTAGCCCTCGATGATATGAGTTCAACGATGCAGAGACCGAACTACAGAGATGTCCGCACGAGCTAATGAAGCATGCCCCTACTTTGCTCTATTTTTTTAGTGTCTAAAAAATGGTCGGAAATGTTTGGACAACCTCAGAAGGAAGATGATCCAGTGTGGCCGATACTACTGGAGAACATTACAACTGGGTCAAACTAGATCAGATCAGACCCGGTTAACTCAATCCAAATGGGTAGATTGAATCGATCAAGTGACTCGACACAACTTGATGAACAGTACCAGATCCTTAAATTACACTAAAGGTCCCTAAGTTTTGTAGTATTTTAATACAGTCCCTCAAGTTTGCTCTTCTGCAATTTAGTCCCTGAACTTTTGGCAGTTTTGTTGTTTGTTCATTACCACTATTTTGGAGTATTCCGGACGTAACCGTGACTTCTATTGTTACTATTTCTGCTCCTAAGCTACCTCAATGGCTTAGTGGAGCGTTGAGATGGTTGTTCCGGGAGCGAGGGTGGGCATGAAAATATTGTTCGAGGTGGAGTTGGAAGAATTCGTTCGGATTGCAATGGGATATTAATGGTTGATGAGTGGCGCTTGAAGAGTTCACATTGATAAAGATTGGAGGCTGATCAAGATGATCAAATTTGGATTGCGGAAGTGGTTGACTGTCATCGAAGGCAATCTGGTTCAATCGAATGACAAAGTCCTATCATTTGGAGGTGCAACTATGATTTGGACCGCAAGTGAAGTTGATTAGATGGTGGTTTTCTAATTTGACGGATAGTGAGCAACCTATACAAGCTTGTAGAGCATGAGCGTTGTGGAAAATGGAGCTAATGTTAAGCACAAGACAAGTTGTATATGTGATTGTGAACAATGAACATGATGAACATGATTTGATGACGCATACGGAGCAAATGCAGAAGTACTTGGAGCGTTCACAATAGTAAGGGTGCACTGGAAAACGAATTAGAGGTGTGTGGTATGTTGGTCAACTACGACGAGAGCAATGGCTTGGTAATGAGGTTCATTGAGCTCCCATAGAGAAGTGAGTACATGAGATACATTGTGGATTCTCTTTCTCTGTGGATTAGTGACTGATTCATCTCGTATATGTGGCCACGTGATGAAGAGAGATGGGTCACTAGATAGTGTCCTGGCAAGTGGGCATTGTTGTTCAATGATGACAAATGCAGACGATAGTATCATGATGAGTGGATACGCGTGTTCAGACGAGAAGCAAGTACATCGATAGATTTGGATGTGATGAAGATGAAGATAAGTCATTTAGGAATTCCAAAAACAATCAAAGGATGTTAAGCTGATGAGCTCCATTGGGTTCTACGAAGATCGGCCAAGTGCACAAGCTTGATAGCAGACACTATTTTTTAGATACTATTAAGTAATGCATCTCACACCAAATCGTATGTTTGGCAAAGGCATTCAGGTGTGGAAGTAGGCGGCCAAGCAACGAGGGGCAACAAGAGGCGCATACAAAAGATACGACGCTGCAGGTGAAGTAGTTCTTGTATCAAGAAACTCTGTCAAAAAAATACTAGATGTTGAAAGAAAATGAATTTTAAGAGGGACTATTGTGACCCCTCCATTCCTTGCTGAGAACTTTCTATGTGGATGGAAAAACTTACTTGGAGTGCTATGGTGAGGGGTGTGAATTTAGGGATGACAATTTTGTCCGATCTGATCCGATCGGTCCCGTTTCTGCTGAGTTAACTATCATCAAGTTAATCTTGGAATAATTACGTTAACCAACTCAGAGTTTTTTCTGGGTATTATAACAGTTTGACAAACATGATGAGGTGAAGAAATTTTGGAAGCCCTCTCTTTTATTTCCATGTTGGTTTTCTATGGAACTAAACAGTAATAAATAAGGGAGAAAGGCCCATTGCCATATTCTCAGTGACATAAAGTCATTACTTGAGGAGTACTACTTATATGAGAAAGACATGCAGAAATTCTCGAGACAACAACCTAACATCACACCCTGTTCAAGGACCAGTGGTTTAGGTGGAGATGGGATCTGTTGAGACAGATTCAACAATCCATTCAAAATTGGTATGGGGGACAAAAACACTTCAAGAAGACGAGCCCCAGCCACCATTGTGTTGACACTCACGAAGAATGCAACGTGATGATCAGCAGTCATGGGGATTCAGGGAAGATGTAGTGCAGTTTCACGTAATGTGCATGTAGTAAGGACAAAACGATATAATTTTGTTCGTTTTACCCTCGAAATTATATCGTTTTGATCCACATGCTAACAATTCGCGTGATAAGTCAAAGCGATGTAGTTTCGAGAGCAAAGAGGGCAAAACTATGTTGTCTTGTCCGCACTACACAAGCACTATGTGAAACTGCACTACGGCTAATTTCAGGAGGTAAGCCATTTTTGGAGATGGCTTTTGGAAGAAAATAAAATGGAGGGAAATTCGTTATGGGAGTATGATGTTTGTGTTGGATCTCACCCATGTGAAGGGTGAAATTGGCATGGAAATGGGGAATGAAAAGATGGCTGCTGGAAGATTGCAGAACGTGCTAGCAGCCCCTTCCTTTGATCTCATCCTCAAATCAGTTAATTTCTGGGAAGATTAGAAGCATGAAAGAATTAAATGCCCTTAGAGTTTCTCCCTTGCTTTCGCTATTCATATCCATGTATAGGCAATGGCAAGACTATTCTCGTAGAAGAGCAACAGAGCAGGGAAGTTGAGTAGAGTGTGGAGCTCCTCTTTCAGGAGGGAGCGGCGAATGTAGAGGGAAGAAGGTTTCAAGTGAGAGTAAAATAAGAACGTGCGAGAGAAGGTGAGAGAGAGAGAGAGAGAGTTTAGAGTGTGAAATTTTGCAGATATTTTGTAAAAATATTATTATTCTCTCCATAAATGTAGCTAATTGAGAAATTACATATATATTTCCTCTGTATTGATGTGTGTGTGTGTGTGTGTGATAGATCTTGGACACAATAACTTGTGGACTTTCATAGGGGAGAGAGGAGGGATAACGGAAGAATTAAAGGGTTGGGTGGATTAAGAGTTCTTTCTTGAGAGCACACAACAAACGTGGTTCATATTAAAAATATCAAAACGAGACTTATATTTACTTCAATGTCAATCCGTGTTTGAATCTCAAATTTGTAAGAAGATATATCAAAAACTATAGTCGCTTTGCTTCTCTATCATTTTTTGTTCTCGGAATCCAAACACAAACAATAACCGAGAAATCAAACATAACCTTGAATGATCGCAAATCCTAATAAGCTTAGCAAAAAACTGTCCAGCGATGAATCCATCTCTGACCTCCTTTTGTGTTGATCACAGTTGATGGTCAATTGTTTTGCAACTCCTTGGTTCAAGCTCTCAAATGTGCTCCTCTTAGATTTATGTTACTTTTTATGCTGTTTGTTTATACATCTGCAGTTTCTATTTGAATTATGTCTTGCACAAACTAAAGCAAGCATGATAAACGAGCAACAAGATGATGTCCAAGAGCATTTGGAAGCATTTTATATCCCCAAAACTAGCTAAATTACCAGTTATGATGGGCAGAAATATAGCCATTAACACAGATGCCAGGAGGAAACTTTCCTCTAACAAAGATTACTGTGCAATATAACCGTCAAATGAGCTTCCTTTTCGGGTTCATACCCTATCCAAGAAAGAAAACTTGACCGGAGAAACAGAAGGTATATGCAGTATGAGCTAAGAAGTGTAAGGATGTAGGACATGAAAGGAAATCATTTTAAGTCGAATTGCAATAGGTGAAGAATGGCATATTATCAGAAAACTCACAAGCACTCTAACCTACAGTTATTCTCACCATTAGAATACACTGCGATTAGCTTCAATGGGTCGGGTCAAGTGATAGCATAACAAGAAGTAAATAACTTACTCCCGAGCTTGCATATTCAACTCCCACCGCCAGCAAAAACTCTCTGAGACTACTAGAGGTTTGCCCTGATGTTAACTTCAGGCCCCAATATTAAATGAGGTATGCGTAAGTTACCAGACATTTGGTTTTCAAAAAGGGGAAAAAAAAGGAATGCACTGCTATTCAGTTACCTAGCAACCAAATCAACAAAGACCTACACAACAAGAGTAAATCAACACCCTCGTCTTTATAAAAATACAAAAACAATTGCCGCGAAATCAAAGACTGTCCGGATATAAAATTTACTAGAAGCATACTTCATACTTCAACAGCTTTAATCAGATGATCTCAAAAACATCACGGGGATGGCTAAACTGCCCCTTCCACAAAACATGGCACGACATCAAGAAAGATGATCCACACTATACCTTATATAGGTAAAATAGAAATTCAATTTGAGTCAACATTCAGCCGAAGAACAATAACCTAATGGTTTGTTACAATTTCGTGAAAAGCTTACAGCCACACGTGCAGAGCATATCAAACATCATCTTATACAACACACTCAAGCATAGGTATCACAGCGAAGCCAGTAGCAGCAATTAGACACAAGCGTCAAGGAAAAATATCGTAAACATAGATTATTCAGGCACTTTTCTGAAAGATGTTTCCAAGAACTTCTGAAAACTGTTGTTGGACATTTTGTATACTTGGCAGTTGACTCGAACTAATAATAATAACAAAGAATAAAGCTAGGTATTTCATTGAAGCTATTTCTTTTTTCTTCTCTTTTCATCCCTATTTTCCACTTCTTGTAACATTAAGAAGAACTCAGGAAAACTAGCTCACTCATTGTAACTGTTGTCAAACAAAGTTCTCATCACAAGTGTTTATAAGAGGTGACTCATTGCTTCAAAAGCATAAAAGGAACATAAAGAGTGGAATTCTGGAGTTTGTGTCTCCGTCATTGCGATCGCATAAACAGCTTCACAACTTCAACATACTTCTTGCAACTCTGGTGATCCAACAGTACAATTGCTACCTATATCAGACTAATTCCCAAGTTATTCAACGTTCAAATATTAGAAGCTGAACTTCTTATCTCAGCAGTTTTAGGAAAAACACCAATAACATTGTCTTATGAGGATTAATTCCTACGCCAGCCTAATCGGATAACATCCTCTAGTGCCTACCCATTTGTAGATTTGGTTATCACAGCTGCCATTGGAATTGGTGTTGATCACTGGCTTGATTTGAAGGACTGCTTTTCTATCCTAGCGTGGCTTGACTGATCAAAAGAATGCTTGAATCTGAAGCCCTAAGCAATCAACCCTAGCAAGCATGATTGGCCAACTAACTTTCCGTGGACTATTTCCACTCTTCACCTCCCATGCATCCCTACACAGAGAGCGTGCAAAAGTTTGCATGCCAGACTCTTGTACGTGCAAACCTATCATGCTTCACACATTCAGGACCTATGCTTCAGGACTAATACCAAGTCATTCCTCTAGTAACAACTCCGATGAAGAAGAATAACATTTTTCAGAAACCTAGCAAAAGGATAGTTTCCAAGATATTTAATGCCCTGCCTCATATCTTTAGATTGATATTTCAACGTTCACACATTTAAAACTACGTCACATACAAAATGTCTCATTTGACCTTTAAATCTAATAAACCATAAGATTTCAGATTACTACCTGAAGGTTAACTTGATGAGATCTAAAGACAAATGAAAGGACTGGGCTTTTTCTCAAATGAGACCCTAATGGAAACCCAAGAGTCAAGGGTTTCCATATTTATGACTTCAATGCTTGACACGCCCACGAATATAACACTTGCCCTTGAAAGAAAAGATCTAGAGGCCCAAAAAATAGAGAAAAATGACTATGGAAGTAAGAAATATAGAAGAACAATAAATTTTTGATTTAATGGGTATAAAAGAACCATATTTGTCACCAACAAAAACTCCTAGATATGGATTACAATGGTCTTCACTTGCAAATATTTAATTCCATCGACCACAGGGAACTTTGATATAGTTCACAATAATCCAACATATGTCCTAGGAAATGCTAGCAATGGATAAAATCACGCCATGAGTAATAATAAATGACATACTAAAACAACAGTATTAAAAGCAAAGGCAACTAATCCAGCAATTAATAACAGCAAATCAGCGTACCAACACGAAGTTGGTTAACAATGACAATAGATGACTTATCCATTCAAGGCATGTACCTACACAACATCTTGACCTCTTTATGTCCTGCATGTGCTATGGTATGCATCTAACTTCACGGCTTCACTGGCTAAGACTCTTTGCAACGTCACCTAGCATTTTGAAGTCAAATAGACCCCAAAGCAACACATAACAAGATGATGAAAACTTGTATATGTGTATCCATGTGTCTGTAGATAAACAAAGAGAAGACAACACTACTTGTTTTGCTGCCATTTTCTAGAATATCAAAATGGATTGCACTTTGAAAGGCACAGCAAGACCATTTACAGACCACAGCCCTTTTGCTACATCCACTCCACTTCTTTACAAATGTTGCATAGATGAAAGCAATGGAGGAGCGTTGTTAATGTATGAGCAAAGGCATGATTACTCACAGTAATCTTTTCCAGAAAGGACAAATTAAAACAGCCAACGGATGGATAAACACTTATTGCTACGAAACTATACATTAAACTTAACAAAGATAAAAGCACTAGATAAAATGGCCAGTTCCTCTGCACTATTCATTAGTACATGCATACAAACCTGAACAACAACTACTGCTACCACAAAAGCAGTCTGCTGTCACTAGGTAGCCGCCTTCACCTTCTCAGCCCCCACGACATTAAGTATGGGCAAACTGCTGAAAAATTCATCAAGGCCCTCAAAAAACCCAATTCCTTCGATTCCATCCTCCTCACCATTACCCGTCTTGTTCCTTGTGGTCATTCCTGGAGGAGGCTCTTCTACCTCATTACTGAACTCCACATTTAAATCCAACTTTCCCCGTTCTTTTGGAACCTTCCCAGTTGCCTTCTTTGCACTATTCGCCACCACTTTCCTATTGGCCTCAGCATAAGGCACACTTGGTGTGCCGATAGCCTCTTGCTTCCCACCTTGTAGATCCTCACCACTGACAACCCTATCTTTAACTTTCTTGATATCCTCATATTGTCGTTTCCTAATATTTCTACCATTTCTTCCCGCAGAACCCTTGCGCTTCCTTTTTTTCGATTTCTTCCTCTTTGTAGTTCTTCTTCCCCAATCCTCGTCAGATTCCTCACTTGATTCTGAAACATCCAATAAAGCATCATCATCATCAATGTAGATCCAAGGCCCCTTCGGAACATTCACTCTCCTCTTTGCCTTTTTATCCAAACCAAATTGAGGGCAAGTAAACATGGGCGAAAAAGGTGTCCAGTTGGGAACTCCGTCCTTGTTTTTCTCCAAATTCGACTTTGAAACCCCTAATGGGAAAAACCCCCAACAACTGAAGTACGATTCTTTCCCATCCACAACAGGTGAAGGCGGAGTAATCTTCGCGCCGTGAAATGCCCTCCGGCAATTCTGACACCGAAGTGAGCAGTCTTCATAAACCCTAGGGTATTCATACATGTTATAACAATAGGGACATGCGGTCCAAAAAGCCCTATTATCATCTTCGTTATTATTAGGCAATTCACTTTCCCCTGTCACATTCCTCTCCTCAGAAACAACTTTTGTAGGGTTTGGACTCGAATCATGCCGCTGCTTCTGTGGTTGTTGCTTCTGCTGCTTTGGCTGTGGCTGCGGCTGCGGTTTTGGCGGTGGCTGTGGCTGTGGTTGTGGCTGCTGTTGCTGCTGCGGTGACGATTGCAGTGGCTGATGCTGCGACTGTTGGTCCTGCTGCTGCTGTTGGCCATACTGATGGAACTGGCTCATGGCGGCGGGGCCATACTTCGAGAACATAATAAGTTCATTATCGTACATAGATTTTTCGGTAGGGTTTAAGAGGACTGACCAGGCGTCGTAGACGAGCTTGAAGGCTTCATCGGCGAAGGGCAGGCGATTCCTGTGAGGGTTAAGGAGAATCGCAAGCTGTCGATAGTGAGTGGCGATGAGCCCTAAATCCATGCTCTGGTGGGGTAGCTGAAGGATCGCGTACCAGTCGTACAAGTTGCTGATGCGCTTCTCACCTGCGATTAGAGTTTCGGCGACGGCAAGGATTTGGTCGGCGGCTTCGATCGTCGGGTCGGACTCACGCGCTCGGATCGCGAATGTCCTGCTCCCAACTAGGTCTCGACCCGCGAGGAGTTTTTCGGCGATTACCAGCCACCGCTCCGCCTCCGCTCTTCCGCCGCCGCCGCCGCCTCCCGTTCCGTGTGGGGGCTCCATTTTCTCTCTTCAAAACACGCTCTCTCTCTCTCTCCCTCTTCCTGCGAGACGCTCCCTTCCCTTGTGAAGAACGTGCCGATGGGCAGGAAAAGGAAAGTGGGAGGAAGAGGAGAGAGAGTAGTTTTTAGTAGACGAAAAGGGGCTTATGTAGGGTGCGAAAAATCGAGCTCAGCGTGATGAGGGTACGTGGGTATTGGAGTAATTTCGACAAACCTAACATCTGAAGATTAATGTACATATAAATGGGTTTCTATCTACTACACTCTGTAAGGGTTGTGGTCTGACTTCTGGAACAGTGGTTGGTTGGTTGGTTGAAGTCTTTCTGTAAATTATACTGGGCCAAAGTTGGAAGGGTTGGTCTAGTTCAGGTCAGGCCCATGTCATTAAAAATAGGTCTAAACTAGGTTTGGGTCAGCCCTACCCAAACCAAACCCCTTGTAACATGGGCTTAGTCCTGGGGCCAAGATTTAGTTTAGGATTCAACCCAACCCAACCCAACCCAAATCCCTTGGCTGGAAAAAATACAAGAGGACAAAACAAAATACATAAGGAAAGCAAACAGTCGCAATGACGAAACTCACCGATATGCTTGTAGAGGTGGGTGGAATAATCATCATATGTAGAAAAGTAAGAGTCCATTCCCGCTACAGACGACGTTGCTAAATGCAACTACTATCACTGTTAGAAGTAATGAATCTATTGTCGTGGTATATCACTCCTAAGACTCAAATTAAAGATTTGCAAACTCAAATTTCAATCTCAAAGTCTAAAAAATGATGAGATAGTGTTGGAGATTTTTCTTCTGTTAAGTGAAAAAGTCTAAACCATTTAGCTTTTTATGTTTTTTAAGTCCTTTCTCGTCTACTAAAATCTACAGAGAATGAAGAGGAGCAGTAGGACAAGAAGGGAGAGATCTCAATAAAAAGATCCGAAAAACATTGCAGCATAATATGTTATGCGTTGAAACAACGTTGTGTATATAAATTGTCTAATGAAAATAAGTTTAAATTACTCTACTCCAAACATGTTGAAATTTTAGTTTATTAAATTTTTTATTAGAATAAATTCTAATATTTCTACAAGTGAAGAAAATATTTTTTTATCAATTTCATCTCCATTTCCAATCTTTCAAAACAATATAGTAGTAAATCCTATAGTTAGAAATAAACAAAGAAAAATGGTGGCAACAGCCTAATAGGCGATGGATAATATATAAAAAATTCATCGATATTCGTAGATTGTGTATTAATATCTATAAATATATATTGATATCCGTAAAATATGTATTGATATTCGTGTTTATTTGGCATTATATGTATATTATTTACCGTCCACTAGACAATGGCTAGCAAGGCTCATAAACAAAATAGGAAGTAGATTGTTAATAAAAATAGTTAGTCCAGGAATACAAAATATTCTTGTACATGTGTTCAGAATTATCGGATGTACGTGAAATTCACAATATCATATGAGCTTCACACATATTCGATAATTTTGAACACATCTATATTTAATTGTGCACGAATAATTTGTATTCTTAATTTTTTTTCTAATAACAAAGGATGGGATACGTCTTCTAAAAAAAGAAACAAAAAGAAAAGAGTAGGATCAAAGTTATTAATCCCGTCTTGTATCGGCCAGTACGTCTCATACTGCTCGTATAATGGTACCGGACCGCCGAAGTAAAAAAATTTCAGCAACTGTTCCGGACTATTCCGGCGTGTTTCGGGCTGTTCGAACCTGTTCTGGCAAATATCAGCCGGTACCGGTACCGTACCGTATCGTACCGGTCTGTATTTAAAAAAATTAAAAAAAATAATTAATATTTTTTTGGATAATTAGACATAAATTGAGACTAAAACTATTTTTTTTATATTTGGTGATTTATTTTTAAATTATGATGCTTTATTTTATATATTCAATATGATTTTTTGTAAAAAATATTATTTAAAATATGTATATTAATTTTAGCAATAAATTTAAAACGGTACGTCGGTACACACTATTACTGTTACGGTACGTACCAGTAAAAAAATTGATACGCTTATCGATACGAGATTGATAACTTTAAGTAGGATAAGACAAAATTTTGTGGCACCTCATGTGGTCTAACTAAATTTTTCAAATTGTTTTTTTATTTTTATTTAATTTTTTTTGCATTTATTATTTTGGTTTCAATATTTTGTAAATTATTAGTCCGTCTTGATGAAAGAAATCTAAAAGTATAAAATTATGTTTAAAAATTAAATTTTTTTATTAAAAATGATGAATAAGCTCAAAAAAATTATATTTTTAGATTTTTAATTTTTTTATCTTTTCTGAATTTTTTTTAAATGTGAACTATTATTTATAATTTTTCTGAAAACTCCTGTCGAAATGAACCAATAATTCACAAAAAAATGACGAAAGATAAAAAATTACAAAAAAATTTATACAAGGATGAAAAAATAATGTAATAATTCAGTCAGTTCAAATAGAGCCAAATTTATACAAAAATACTAGAAACACATTATTTGTACACATTATTCAAAATTACGTCATTTTGTGTTAAAAATCATATTTGTTTTTGACCCACATCGCTCAAAATATATTTGAGTCTTGTTCAACACAAAATGATATAATTTTAAGTGATGTACAAAAATAATGTGTGTGTAGCACTGTTAAAATTTATATCAAATTCTCGGTATCGGAAAAATTCTGATCATGTCGCGAGAAAATAAAGAGTGGGGGACATGACGGATACGAGGGTACATGAAATGTCACAATCATAACTTCTGTGCTGTAGATGCGGCATGGCCGTATGTACGGAAATAAATATATTAGATTAAAATAAGGACAATATCATCATCACGAGTGGGGTGGTAATAAATACTTTTTTTTTTTTTTTGAATTAGCTTATTTTTGTTGCTAGTCATTTTTTTAGTTTTTACAAAAATATTGAATTTTTTAAATCCGTGTCAACAGAATCAGTATATTAAAAAATTAGGAATTGACCTTCAAATTTTTTCCACAAAGTGCAATTAATCTCAATATTCTGTTTGTTATGAACTATTTTTTTATCCGGTTCATTTTTGTAGATCCCATTACACAAAGGAATTAATTTTGTTTGAATAATAAAAGTTAAAAAATATTACTCAAAACTAACTGAGGGAAGTGAACCATAATTAAATTGAATTACATTTTTTATTAAAATAAATCAATGGGAACTCAACAAAATGATTCTCTCACGCATGTGCTTATTGTCGAGACACGGAATGAATTAGCCGACATGAAAAAAACAATTGACAGAGTGAATTAAAGATAAGTGTAATTCCTGTTTATCTTGGGAGCAATTCAAATCAAATAAGGGCAAGAAGTTTCGAAGCCAATTCGATTGATAATGAGAAATTTGAGGTTGTTTCTGCTCCTCAACCTATTCTGACTTTTTAAAGGATACTAAACCCATGCCTTCCGAACGATCCTCCCAGCTTTGTGATTTTGCTTAGCTTCAAGCGTTGCAGAGGGATAACCTTTCCATATCTATGTGCCCTAGAAGGAGGGGTCCCACAGAGTTCATCCCCAAAAGTCAAGCTGCAATCCCTGCCCCTGAGAGCAGTGGAAGGAGTTAGGAGGAGGGAACACCCTTTACCCTCAGAAATAATAGGCAGCTTCGCCTTCAAGCCTGTGCGTTCCTATCGATTAGTAATTGATCGTTCGAATTACAAGAACGAAAAGTTGTAAGCCAATTCAACTTGTAATGAGAAATTTGAGATTGAACAAAACTCTAATAATAAAAGATAAGAGTCTGGAGATTTCAGATAAGACTTAGCTTGTTAGTTGCCAATCAGAAAACAGTTATAATCCTTGAGTGAAAAACGCTATAAATAAAGGTACACCCCCATGTTAAAAGGTATGCTGTAATTGTTATTACAAGTTTGATATTGAGAGGTATCTATGATTTAACTTATGATTTAATCATCGACGTTACTTCCCGCCACAGAGGCGGAGGATTTTTTGACAATTTGTTGTCCTGCAAATTTAGTTTATAAGAAGAGAAATTGTGGGAATATTTGTCTGTCATAAAGAGGCATTTAATTTTTCTATTTAGAAAAACCACACACCTACAATTGGCATCGTTTTTGAAAAAATTATAGCCTCATGACGGCAACACATGTTAACCAGAATATTACATGGGTCAATGACTGGGCTCGGTCTAAAACCCTATTTAGAGCACCAACCAAGAAGAAGGGCCGACCACGTACCCCTTTGTGGGAGGGAGATGATCCTAAACCCATGGGGATGATGCCTCAAGGTCAACCAAGAGGCCTAGGAGGGATCGCAATACCCAAAACAGGCTGCACATGAAGGAAAGGAGGTAAGTGATCTAAGATATTACCTCTAAGAAGAAAATAAAGAAATCAAGGAGCTAAAAGGGGCTTGAGATAGGGACTGATCGGTTCATACCAATCAAGGTAAGTGAATCAAAATTGTTGGAAGTCGTCACGATACTAGCGGCAGTTCAAAATGGATAAAAATGGGAGGACCTTTGTTGGGAGGCGATCCCCAAAATGATAAAGAAATATAAGCATCAAGTGGCACTCCCCAAGCTCGACCAAACCTCCCGACGTGAGGGAATAACTGAAGTAGTAGCAAGTGGTGTGCCGAACAACCCACGAATTAACAAAGAAGGCTCTATAACAACTAATATTTTCTCTCGTGCTAGATGTCATAAAAGGTAGTGGCCTTGTCAAGAAAGTTCACTCCCCCAAAGTTTCATATTTACAACGACAAGTCAAACCCGATGGGCACATGAAAGGATTTCTCTAGCCTATGTTTTCACACCTCGACAATGAGGATTTGTATTGCAGGGTATTTGCCTCCAATCTTGGGAAAACTGTTCTCAATTGATATCATAAACTTCCTCCACAATTTATTACTAGTAGGGAATAGCTTACCGAGCAATTCGTAACACAGTTCCTCACCAATTGGGCTCAACCAAAAGAATTTGATGCTCTTATGGCTATGAAGAACAAATCCAAGGAGACAATCAGAGAATTCGTAAATAAGTATTGAGCTATTTTTAATGAGATTGAGGATTACAGCGATAAATACGTTGTGACATCTTTTAGGAGCATCCACACCACCCTCTCTTAAGCTCATCTTTCTCTATTTTGAGGAACACTTCTTCTAGATAGATTTCACATCAGTCTCTCTTGGTATCCTCCATATTTTGTGAATACTACAGTAACTCTTTATATTTAAGGAGTCATTGTAGCCTCCTTATTTAGTGAACATAAAATTAAAACTAGTCACCATTCACCCAATTTAGAGAGCCTGACACAGAAGACATTAGAAAATATGACTCTCTAAAGGAAAAAAATGTGAATTCCTCTCTAATTTGGTCAAAAAAATAGAGAAATTGATGTGGATGCTCTAAGTTCGATTTTACTAGATTTTCACTTCTTAATCTGTATTGCAAAGTCTATCACAAATTTATTTCTATATTCTCATTTCACTTACATTTATGTTACTCGCATGTTATTTTTTTAGTAGTCTAACATCTTTTGCAGTATAACATGGTTGATCTTATAGCAGTAGTGGTAGAATTCTACTTCAACTTTGTAGGCATTCTGTAGTTGCACAACACCCTCGAAGCACTCCATTGCCTGATCTATCTAACTTATACCCTATGTGTTATATCATCTAAAAATTTTCTCCATCTTTTCTAAAAAATGAGTCGCAATCATAGTCGAATTAGTGCCATAAGAATTTAACATAATCGAATATGTAACGCACAAATCTCTTTCTTGCTTGAAACCTATAATATATGTTAAAAAAAAAGACTTTAAACATGACACAAACTAAGTTAGTATTTTTGTTAAAATGAAGCAAACAATTCTATTGTATGACTTGTCAAATTTTGTTGTATGAAATGTCTTGTTTATTCCTTTAAAAAAAGGAAAAGAAATAGTAAGAGGAATGGTATTACCACAAAAAATAAAAAAACACTTGGGGAGTTCATTCGAATGCCTCAAAAACCATATCCGCGATCAACTATGTATGAGATGGTTCAGGTGATTCAATAGCAGCAACGAGATAAGTAACCAAATGACTCAAATAACCTAAATTAATATTCAACTTTTAAAAGTGAAGTTGTTTCAAATTGAACATCGCATATCAAATGCGTATGATATGCATTCATGAAATTGTACGAATAAAAATTCATAATATCTGTACATAAATCCATAATACCAATTTTGAATTCATAATTTTGAATATTACGAGTTTTTATTTTGATATCACGATTTTTCTCATGAATATATAATGAATACTTTTGTACAAAACTATGAATTTCTAGGTTAATTTTACAAATTTAATACGAATTCATGGGGTATAATACACACAAATAAAATGTGTATGGAATATTTTTAAAATATTTTTAAAAGCAGTGAAACTTTTTACGTTTTCTCATTTTTCTGAAAACTCTATACACTAATATTTAACTTTTTGAGTTCATCTCAATCAGAGAATTCAAAAAAAAAACAAAACCCAATAATATTAGAAATTCATCTACTTTGAATTATTTTTTCTTTACTGAATTTCATAACAGTCTTTAGTCATAATTTTTTATTTTTGAAATATCTCTCATCAAGGGGGATAGACAAATTACAAAAATACATATACAAAACTAAAATAATCTTTTAAAAAAATAATTTGGATCAAAATGTCTCTTACCTGGACAGTTAGGTCGTTTATTTTTGGTTGAGCGTAAACTTTCAACCAATTCTCAACTATTTTACCCAAGCCAGTTTGGTATACCTTGTTTTTTTTGGGCATAAAAGGAATGTTAAAATTCTTCGGGGCATCAAGCCACTCTCTCTCTCTCTCCACCCCACTATTTGGGGGTCTCATTCTCTCTCTACATATGATTGGTGGCTTTGTATCTCCAGTGCTTGTGAATCGTCGAAAGCACACCAACCCATATCCGAGAAAGGTAATTCCAAGAAAGTCATTGCAAACCCTATATTCCCCCACTTGTGCAATTTGCAGCACTCATCAATCAGCTTATATTGGGTAAGTTTCTTAACTTTCTTTCCCCTTTCTCTTTCCCCCTTCCTCTCTGGTTTTGTTGCAGGTACCTTCTTTTTGCTTTCTCTCTCTAGGGTTACTTAATTGCTTCCTATTCTTCCTCTCTTAGACTAACTAGAAATATGCCCATTCTTTAACTTGTAATCTTCTTCCTAACCATTACCCTTATCGTACTTTCAACTTTCTCCCCTTTGTTTTTTTTCCATTTATAGACATATTTTCTGCGTTTATTTTGATGCTAAAATGGGTTTGCTTCAAATTCTTATCTGATTTTGTTTTCATTCGAAAATTGCCCTTTAACCCAAGTTTAATATACTTTCGACTTTCCCCTCTTCATTTATTTCCATTTATAGAAATACTCTCTCTCTACAAGCTACATCTAGTTTTGTTTATTCTCTGCTAAAAGAGTTGGTTATTTGGTTTTTTTATGAGTATCTCTTTCTTCTTTTTTTCTGTCTGAAAAATGATTGGCTGATTTGGTTGGTTTGATTTGTCAGTGGGAGGAGAAAATATTAAAAAAGTAAAAAAATGGTGAGGCAGAGAATAGAGATAAAGAAGATAGACAACGTGACGGCGAGGCAGGTGACCTTCTCAAAGAGGAGAACAGGGCTTTTCAAGAAGGCTAAAGAACTCTCAACCCTCTGTGATGCTGAGATTGCTCTTATTGTCTTCTCCTCCACTGGCAGGCTTTTTAATTACACCAGCTCTAGGTGAATAATTACCTCTCTCTCTCCATTTAATTTCCTAGATCAATCTGTACTTTAGCTTTGCTGATTATTTCTAGAGAGAGAGAGAGAGAGAGAGAGAGAGGGTTTTAGGCTTTGAGCAGACCACCCAGATATCAGGTTTTTTTTTTTTTTGGTAGCAACTGTGTGTTCCCTTGAATTTTGAAAGACTAATTACTACACTGTGCTGGTGTTCCGTTTTGTTTTTATACTTCAGAAAGTCGTTTGATTTAAAATTGGTTATACGGATAATGTATTTTTTGTGAATATTTTCCACCGATCGAAAAGATCTCCCTTAGTTCCTATATAGAGAACTTTTTTTTTCCCAATACCTTGTATAGAAAATGAGACAGAAAACAAGAATGATCTCTCGAGATCAGTGTTCGAATTAGTGAGCTTATTGAGAAGAAAAGTGTTTAGAGAATCTTAATTTACCCTAATGCATATGATGTATATGGAGAGTGAGTACAATGATGTAAATGACCAAGATATTCTTACACTTTAATATTAAACACATACATATCTCTAACAAAAAAATAGCATTCAAGTAAGAAAAAGAGAAAATCTTGTTCAATCGTAGCAGAGGTGAAACTAGCAGCCCGCCTAGAATTTGACCTTCTTCCGTACCGGAAGGAAACCCTACTTTTCTTCCTTCCCTCGCAGGCAACAACACTTGGAGGAAGACGATTAAGATCTCATGTACGTCAATAGTTGGAAACTCTTAATGATCCCTATAAAGATGCACATAGATGTCACACGGACATAACTTGTTATATAGTAGCTCTAACTGTGACTAGTGTAATGACTTGGTGAAAATATCAACTAGTTGAGCACTTATACACACAAAAAGAGTAGCAATCACACCACTATCCATATTTTCTCGAACAAAATAGCAATCTACCTCAACATGATTGGTCCTCTCATGAAAAATAAGATTAGATGCAAAGTGAGTGACAACTTGATTATCACAATACATATTAATATGCAACTGAACACCAAAGCCTAACTCTTCGAGGAAGAATGGTACCCAAATGATCTCACATGTTGTGTGTGTCATGACATGATAATCAGCTTCTACACAAGATCTCGTAACAATTATTTGTTTCTTACTTTTTTAAGTAACAAGATTACTACCTAGAAAAACACAATAATAAATAGTGAATCTCCAGTTAGAAGGTCCTCCTGCCAATTCGAATCAATAAAGAATGCCTCGACACTTAAAAGGACCACTGGCTCGATAAAACAGACAACATCATGGACGAGCCTAGGGATATTTCTCAATACAAAGAACAACTTCCTAATGAAGAATACGAAATGTAGTCATAAACTGGCTTACCAAACTAACTACAAATAAAATATCAAGACGCGTGGCCCAATTGTGCTCCCTTCCAGTATTTGAAAGTTCCCAATATGCCTTTGTAGGGAATAGGGGGATTCAGAATGAGATTCTAGTAGCCAATGAAGTGGTCCAATTGTGGAAGAGGAGGAGAAGAAAAGGCCTACTTATTAAACTATATTTTGAGAGAACATATGATAACTTAAACTGGAAGGAAGTTCATCGTTTTCTATGCTTAGGAGGTTTGGATTCCCAATGAGATGGATCAATTGGATTGAGGAATGTATTTCCTCTTCTTCCTTATCTATTTTGGTGAATGGTCCTCCAACTCTCCAATTTAAGATGGAGAAGGGATTGAGACAGGAGGATCCCTTATCTCTTTTCCTCTACATTACTGCAGCTGAGGGATTGAGTTACTTACTCCATAGGGCAAGGGATTTGAGTATCATTGGGGGTGCAAGTCTAGGCCTTTTATCTGGGGGCATAATCCATCTACAGTTTGTGGATGACACAATCCTATTTGAGGGGGGAGGGATTTGAGGAGGCGAGGACACTTAATTAGAGGATTCTTAGGGGGTTCGAAGTTATATCTGGCCTTAAGATAAACTACTAGAAATCTGATGTATGTGGGGTGGGTTGGGATTAGAATTTGTGAGAGAATTTTGTGAACTCATGCCCACAAATTCTAAGATGCAAATATGCTTCTCTACCTTTGAAGTACTTGGGACTTCCCTTGGGGGTAAGCCCAACCAGGATTTCTACATGGTAGCTTGTTCTAGAGAGGATCAAGTCCAAGCTTTCTTCCTGAAAAAGGAAATCACTTTACTTTGAAGGAAGACTGGTTTTGATAAAATTAGTACTTGAAAGCCTACCCGTATACTATCTATCACTGTTCAAATTGCCTGCAACAGTGGCTAAAGAGATAGTAAGTCTTCAGAGGAACTTTCTTTAGGGAGGTGATGAGGAAAGGAAGAAGATCAATCTAGTGAAATGGGGGGCCTTGTCCTGTAGCAAAGAACAAGGGGGTCTAGGGATAAGAAATGTGAGTTGGATGAACACTTGTCTCTTATTGAATTAGTGAGGCTATTGAGAAGAAAAGTGTTTAGGGAATCTTAATTTACCCTAACGCATGTGATGTATATAGAGAGTTAGTATAATGATATAAATAACAAAGATACACACACACCAAAATATTAAGCACATATGTCTGAAAATAAAAATAACAACAACTCTTAATATTCCCTATGAAGTTGGCACATAGATATCACACAGATTTAGTTTATTTTTCTTGCTAAGCAAAGAGGAAACTTTATTAATCTTTGAAATTCAGAGACAACGATCAGAAGGAACCTGAATCCCAATGAGGTTGGCACCTGGGGCTCCGACAATCATATGCCCCCTGAGAATCTGAAGATAAGGACAGATTAGTAAGCTACCAACCGATAAAGATTACATTCATAGGATATTGGGATAACATCCCATACCCAAACCAAAGGAAAAGAACCTATATCCAAAATCAGAAGACAACAAAGTCGTGTCTACTATCCTAAGGAAAATTAAGATTAAGCTTCTGCTATAGAGAAGCCAAGTACTCCGTCTTCCATCAGGTGCGTGAAACCCTACACTTTGATTTTACGAATCCCTTCTAGGCTTCTAATGAAATCTTGGATGTAGTAGATGTCCAGATTGTACTTGGGACTTTATCCGTAAAGCCACCTTGAACCACAGGGTAGCCGGTAGATAGTAGATGATCGACCGGCAAAAGTGTAGCTGATGCGCCGGCCAAATCAATATTTTAATTATGTAAAACTGATCATTGCCTCAAAATATAAAAAACTAATAAAGCGGCAAGATAGAGTATCAATCCACGAAGAACAGCAGGAAGGGAAATCACGAGACTTGGAGTTGTAGCGTTTCGGACGCTAACCTTAACTATGGATTAAGAAAGTAGGCTAGATCCGTGGAATCTTTCCATCCTAAATTTTAGGTAACATCTTTTCTTTTTTAACTCAATCAAGAATTCAGGCCAGAGAATCTTGATCGGAAAATATTTCGATGAAAAATAATTTAATCAAAAGATGTATTCA